>JAPYZI010001190.1:0-46009 GCA_030523105.1 Ophioninae sp. A BG-2022a | reverse complement strand
TTTCGATTTTTGGCAGAATTTCAAAGTTGGACCATCGATTTTTGCAAATTTTTCCATACATACCCCTTTGCCTCTTTTTTTGCGATTTTTCAAGTGAAAATTCCGGAAAAACTAGACGAGGTATCGATGCGAATCCAACGCCATTATTTAAGTTAGGCAAAAACCGTTTCCAAGCTCTCCAATTGAATCCCCATAGCACATAAAAAGTTTGCTGTACAACCTTTTGAAATCTCGTGATTTTTGAGATTTCGGAAAAGGGGCCGGGGGAAGTCGAACATTTTTTTTTCCGTTTTTACACTCTTAAAAGCGTCTATTTAATCGGAAATTTTCTGCTGATTATGAAAATGCCCGAGTTTTTGCCGAAAGTACCAAATTAGACTGGGAAAATGCAAAAAACATTTCTAGAATATTTTTTGGAGATTTTTCCCTGCTGGAGCTTACGGTAGCTGTCGCAGCGACGGAGGTTACGAATTAGCGCAGTGAACAAGTGACAAGCAACGAGTCAAAAAATATATTGATTCTTCGGAAGGATACAAGCCCAGTCGGTAAGAACGGAGAATGCGAGCCGCTTCGCAGTGAGAAAATCGTTGAACTGAATTTTCTTAACGGTAGATAAGATTTTGAGCTCGGTAGTACATTTTTTTCACATTTATGTGAAAAATTTCGAAAACCAATTTCCCCGCCGTTTCTTCATCAAAATAGATGAAACAAAGCCCAAATTCTGTACTTTTCACCGCTAAAGATTTTTCAAATCGAATATATATAAAAAAATATGTATATATAATTCCAAAATCTGTGTTTTCTTTTAAATCCCGTATTTCCCTGGAATTCTGGAGGCTCTCGGTCCCTGTATAAAATACCGTATATCTGGAAGGTATGCTTTGTTGCTAATACAAATCCTCGGCGATACGTTTTCGCGCAAGTACCATGCGTGTGTACACACATAGATATACATAAGCGTAGCCCGTTGTCGGGATACAAGCTCGATAATTGAATTCGCTGGTCACGATAAAGATTATCGTCCCTAACAAGGGTCCGGATCGAAGGAGCGTCGTTTCGAACGATTCGATACCCGCTCGTTCCTCCTATCTCTTTTTTTCTAGCTCGAGTTTTACCTTGCTCGTTTCTCCCACGGCGCGTGTGCTTTCGCCGCGCTATTTTTCACGGTGGTCCAACAGTTCTGTAAATAAATGGCGGTGCGCTGTGTCCCTTAATCACCCCTGGAAAGTACACTAAATTCCAAGTACAATCCTCCTTTTCGAATTTCAAGAAAATTAAAAAAATTTCGCTGAGCTAATTATTTCGTATCAAAATTCGATATGAGCCAAAATAATAACCTTTTTTTTTCAATTATTCCCTCGCATGGAAAAGGAGCGGGATAAATATGAAAACTGATGAAAATATGGAGTTCTTTTAAAAAATCACGAAAAATTCATCGAATTTTTTCAATTCCAAAGTTTGATGATAAAAAAAATCACAAAAATTCTTCACATTTTGAAGATTCGTAGTTCTTAGTGGAATAGTGATACACGATTGATTTCTGAATTTTTTGTTAATAATAATAAGCGAATAAAAAATAATAACAATAATTTTTAAAAAAAGGAACAAAGAAGAGTTCCTGCTGCATATTTGAGAGAGTGGAGGGTGCGGATATACCCTGGAACGTGTCCCCGTTACCGTACAAATGCCCAGGGCGAACGAAGCTGCGAAATTGCCCCAGCCAGGGTGGACCGGCTGGGTATGAGTATTTTATGAGATCTCCTCGCACGCACCGACCACCGTCACTTTAAAATAGATGGACACGTATACGCACTTCGCGTATGGGCTCGAAGGTGATTTCGAAGATCCTCGGCCCATACTCAACGTTGGGCAAACTGTGACATCGCGTCACAGTCGACCCTGAATACGAATGTTTCCACGGGGGCTGTTTCAAGCCTCTTTTTCATACCTTGAAACAACGATTGGAGAGAAAAAAAAACGAGGACGGTCCTGGAAAGAATTTGGGGGTGGGAGTGGATTGATAGTCAACGCAGGGTCGATGGGACGTCTTCAAAGTGTTCTTTCCTGGCTGGCTGGTCTCTCGACTCTGGGGGTGGACAAGCATTATTTTTTTTTCTTTTTACCCTTTTTTTTGCCAAGTGCTGTCACTCCGGGAACGGAGCACGTGTGACCTGTCTGCCTCATCTCTCGTGCCTCATACGTAAACCCTCTTTGTATCTCTTTTCAGCCTATACATACTTGAATTTTGAACGGCAAACGAGCTTCTTCCTTTTTTTTTGTTACCTTTTTTCTTCTTCTTTTTTTCCCACTTGTTTTTCCCCATGGCGACTGGGAACCATATTTTTTTTATACATCGCGAATACGAGGGCTGCCATTCTTGCGATACGCCTCGTGTTACGAGAATGTCGGAAAAAAACAAGGCGAGGTCAAGTGCGCTCGTGTCTCGTTGAATTTCAGAGCTCTGGTCAGGTTTTGCGGTTCCCTGGTTCTTGCATTATTACGGAATTGCGATTCTGTTGAGGGGATAAGCCGTTTTGGAAACTCGAAAAATTCGGATGAAAAACGCCGTTGTTCGAAGCAAATTTTCATTGTGAAGGAAAAGCTTATTTTTTTTTACTCATCTTTTGAGAAACTAATAAACTGTTTAATTTTTTTTTTTTTTTTTTGTTACATTGGTACACTGTCAGAAAACAAAATATTAGTCGCGTCCGAACCCGTATTATTTTGGATAAGGAAATCTCGTATTTTTCGACAAACCGTTTTGGATGAGGTTACCAAAAGCCTTCCGCCGATCGAGCTGAAATTTTTCGCAGCTCTTCCTTTGAAGGATTTTTTTGCAATTGGCGATAATTTTGTAAATGTCGAATTTGGAATGTTATTTATTTTACTGCGCTTTTACTTCATTCAACACACCAAAACAAAAAACGGAATAAACCCATACAAACCCAAACCATTCCAAACGGACCTAAACAAAGCGAAACGGACCCAAACAGACCCAAACCGAATCTAAGAAACCCAAACAAATCTAACCAAACCCAAACGGACCTATGCATGTACAGTCGAGCACTATTCAACAAAGCCAGAGGAATGAGGGTATCGATCGGTCCTGGCGATACAGATATACTCGCAAGCATTGAAACAATAAACTTCAAAATTCGATATCTCGCAAACCATTACCAGTAGCCAAAAATCCTTTTTGGGGTTCTCCTAAAATATCAAAAGCAAGATTTGTGCCAAATTTCCGCTCGATCGAAGAAGGAGGAAGTCTCGAAACCTCATTTACCATTTTCCCAAAATAACTATATAAAATATGAATTCTATCGCTAAATTCGAAAAGAAAAAGAATAATTCGCTTCACTAATGCAAGGATCATTTTTCATCCTTCTTATTTTACTTTATTTTTGTTCCGAAATGTTCAATATATGGGGCACCGTTGCTAATCCGTTGAAACGAATTTCTTGCTCCGACGACCGAGCGCGAATAGTTGAAAATCCAGAATCGGAGCAAAGACCCTTCCCCCTCCGTTTGGTCCCTAAATCCCATCTACAACGCATACTAATCATTGTTAAAAGTACGCGTGGGAAATTTTCGAATTTTCGTCGAGAGCTGGCTGGGGGCTTCGATATCGAATTCCTATCTAGGCTTCTCTTCAATAAGTGAATCGAGGATCAACTCCGGGGAATTAATCCTTTCTGAATATTATACATTGTCAAGAATCCCAATTCTACAGTTTCATAGAATTTGAGGTGAATTCCGGAACGTCATAGTGAGAATACTTCGATATCGATTTTTTTGTCCTTCTCTGGCTTGATACCACCACGAATACTTCGAATACTTTTTCATTTTGTTTTTTTGTCTCGCGACAAAACGATCAGTTTCGTCGTGTATACTTTTCATAAAAAAAAAATCATATTGAAGATATAAATCGTCCCCGTATATATATTTTTTCTCTCTGGGTGTCCAATAGAGAATACGGAAAAAATATGAGACCTCTCAGACTCCTTTTTGCATGAAAGTAGTAGAAACTCGAAGTTACCGAGATATTTCACAGTACAATAATACAGGGAAATAAATTATCAGTGGCTTGAATAAAAATATTCGCAGAAATTGAAAATATCATTCGTATCATAAAAAAAAAAAATTTTCATTAGAAATGTAACATTGATGCTGGAAAAACCACGATTCGTGTTAATATTAAATATTTTTTATATTTTTGAACAAATTTTTCGTTTTTCTTAAATATCTGAATAAAGAATTTTTTTTTAAATTATATTTTCGAAAGTTTGCCAGAAATGTAAAAGCGAAATTTAATTCTAGACGAAATCGTCCCCTCAGGTTCACATCTTAGCTACTACACCAATATTCTCTTCGCCATTTGGAAACATTAAAGTACTAGTGGATGGATATTTAAAAATGGACTCGGCGAATGATAGGTGTTAATAAAATATACATGAATAATTTTTCACTAAATAACATAACAAATTGTTTACTAAATAATGTAATACTTATAAATATATTAATTTTCGCTTGAAGCAATCGTTGCAATGCGAATGTTACTAAATCAATAATAATAATGAAACAGATTACAATCGTTCATTCATAATTACAGACTGATAAAAAACTTGTTTCAATAAAATTAAATTAAATAATAACTGAATCAATAAATTCCTAATAGTTAATTAATATTTACAGACTTGTAAAAGAATACTATTATTTCGATAAAAACCCAAATTTGATTGAAAATATCATTTACAATGCCAATAATTTCACTAAAATAAAATAAAATAATAAACGAATCAATAAATTCCTAATAGTTAATAAATAATTAAAGACTTAAAAAAACACGATCTTTTGATCCCACAGTCCCTTTATCCCGACTAACCCCTCAATTTTCACCGATAACAATAATTGTGAGATTCCATGAAGATCGGTAGCTCACGCGATCGTTCGCGTCTTCCTTGATTAGTCCGCGGTAAGAAATATCTTTTTACCGGTGAGTGGCTGGCAGCGTCGTACATGAGACTCGAGAAATCGCGCTTCGTGAGAAGGAAAAGGCTTCGAAGTCACGGCCAAAGTTGAGAAATATTGAACGAATAAAGTGCGAGGCCTCGAGGCTGGCCAGCCAGAAAGACGAGGGGCAGGGGGTGTTGGATTAGTAAGGGTAGATCGAGATCTAAGAACATACAGTGGTGAATCTTGCGGGTTAAGGGGGTGGAAAAAGTCGTGGAATGGCGAAAAGTATAGGAGAAAAAGAAACGAGAGAAATCGAGGGTAAGAATAAAGAGGGATGAAACGAGCGATGAGAGGCGCTAGATGGAGGGTCGCGAGACGAAAAAAAAAAATCGTAGGTTGACCGGGAAGGGACGAGACTATAGGTCGGGAACAATGGAAACGATTTTTGCGAAACTCCGTCCCAGAGAAAGAGAGAGAGGTCATGCCGGGGGCAGAAAAATATTTGCCAATGGATATGTAGGTATGTATATATATATATATATATATATATAAATGTATAGGATTGCGAGCACCACCGGATTTTCACTCCCTCCAGGCGCAATAAACTTCTCCGTCATAATGTCATATACCGCGAAAAGAAGATCCCAACCACCCCCTCCTTCCTCTACATCCCACTATCCGCCTTTGTACGGTTGCTCGGATTGGTATACGAAAGACGAGATTAAATTCTTTTTCATTCTCCTCGCGTTACTCAATTTTCATACGAACAGACCTTTGATGGTAATTTGGTAATAGAGTTGTCTCGAAACTCAAGGTGCTTTGGCGTTTTCTTGGTTATTCATTTTTGATTTTTGTTTAGGATATCGTTGTAATCGTTTGTATTATTTTTGGTTTTATTTTAATAGATTTATTATTATTATCTGATTATTATTGTTGTTTGGATATTATTGTCGCTCGGTTGTTATTTTCGTTTGGGTTTGTTTGGGGGATTTTTGGATATTTAGAATTTTACATTAGTTAGAATGAGAGAAAATGTTTATTCGAAAATTGATTAAAAAATATGGTAATTCAAGAATTAATTAATAATAATCTTTATTCAAAAGATGATAGAAAAAAATGTTAGTTCATGAATTAATTATGTACAAATGTCCATTCAAATATTAATAAAAAAAACAATGTTTCTTCAAACATTGATTTAAAAAATGGTCTATTCCAGAATTATAAAAGAAACGTTACTTCAAGAATTGTTATAAACAAATATTAATTCCAATAGAACAAAAATGTTAATTCGTTGATTGATAAGAATCACCGTAATTTCCGTCGTACAAGAGAAACTTCGAGAGTTTCATAGGACCGAAGATCCCGAAATTTCGACGCACCAGTATACGCAACGTAATGAAATGCTGCCGGGGTAAACGTATTTGCAAGGCGATACAATAGTTGTATTCCCTCCGCGTATTCCCATTCGCCACTCCAAAGTATAATTTGTGGCTCCCATTATATGTCTCTTTAACCCTATCCACCGGAGGGTTGTAGGTAAGCTCCGTGCAAGGTGCGGAGCTTGGAGGAAGGAAGGTTTGACGTAACGTTCCTCCGGTCGATGTATGGGGGAGGGGGAGGGGGATGGCTGCAAGAAGAGACGCAGGGAGTAAGAGGGTTGGCGAAGGTACATGGGAGTGAGAGCTGGAAGAGCCAGGGTAATTAACGACGCCTTGCGACTTGGCCAACTTTGGGAACAAGTACCATGGGCAACCAACCCTTCACTGTACCATACACTATATCAAATATGGTGTCTATGTATTCCTACGAGGTTTTCCAGCTCGAGGGTTTGATTAGAACATTCATCAATCATTTCTTTTTTTTTTTAATTGTAAATGTTATTGTCATTTGGCCTTTATTCCAATTCTTATTTTTATTATTATTTGGTCTTTTTTCCAAATCATATTTTTATTGTTATTATCCTTTTACGTTTTATAAAGAGTAATTTTTTAAATGTTAGTTCTGTAGTGTTTTAGGACTATTTTGGTTTTAATGTTGTAGTATTTTATTTATCGATGTTGTTATTGATATTGCAGTATCTCAATATTATTTTAATATTGAGATTATGGTACTTGATATATATTCGTTATTATTATTATTGTTAAATTTAATTGTTTTAAAGTACTTCAACATTCAAATGAAAAATAAAACTACTTTATTATTATTTTAATATTAATATTAACATAGATTTTGTTGTTGTTTCAGTATTAATAATGTAGTATTTTTTTATATATATTTTTATTGTTGTCTTTTTACTTTCCTTTTATTTAAATTTTAGTATTAACGGGGTAGTATTTTATTTATTAATATTTCTATTAGTACTGAAGTCTTTGATCAATAAATAAGACTATGTCAGTGAGATTTGTAAATTACAGATAAAATGTGAAAATAAGTGATGAAAGTGATAGGTAAATAAATATCGATTTTCTGAAGCTCTTGTCGAAGGGAAATGATAATAAGAATATCAAATATTGTAATAATAATTTCTATTTGCAAAACTCATGATTCCGTTTGACCAAACTGGAAAGTCCCATATACGTATGAATATATATCAAACTTCGGAGACTCCTGGGCCTTGGGCTCTTCCACTGCCAGCATATATCCACTCTGGATTTTCCTTTCGAGTGGAACTCCCCAGACTTCTCATACGACATCCCTAAATGAAACTAAAACATTCCGTGAACGTGTCCGTTAACCTGACAAAACCAGAGTTTCTCGTGAACGCAAAGAGGGAAAATAGAGATGGCATGTATGAAACGGAAGGAAACTCCGGAGAACCCGAATCGATGAATATGCCTTTATTTTTACCGACACCAAATTCTGTTATTTCACTGCTTCCGCATAAGCTTTCAGTACCATAAAGAAAAATGGGTTTATAATATTTTTTCCTGACGATAATATTGCTACATCGAGATAGGGAATTTACAGTCAATTGGCACTGAGTCTTGTCAACTTTCAGTTTTTTTTTTCATTGAAAAATATTGATAAATAATAATGATATTATTATGTAAACAAAGTACTGTCGTTCAAAATACTGGATGGTCATTCGATCTGAGTGGTTCTAGCTTTTTTTAGATAATTTTTTTTTATTACACAATTATCATAATAATTATTATCTTTTAGTTACAAATTTAATTCAGGGTTCATTTTTATAAGTTATAATCATTACTTAAAAACAATTGTAATTCACAAGCTTTTTATCGGCAAAAAAAAAACAATTAACGTTTGCAAAACTTGTTTTTATGTTTTCAAAATATTTAATTAAAGAATTCTGAATCGTGTATCTTTATTTTATCAAAATTAAACAATTTCTCAAATTTCTAAGAATATTGGTATTTTTTTATTGGTTATCCGGTTGTACCTTATAAGGCGTGTCGAGTGAATCAAAAAATTTAATAAAATTCATGAAATATAATAATAAAGGACGAGCCCGTGTATATTTCTCGGATTGCCCACCCTCAGGAGTAACCTCCTGATTTCATCCCGGAAACCGCGGAGATCGAATGCTCGCCATTTCCTCGGATGACATTCGAAAGATGACCTTAGAGGAGTGCGGTGACGTACAGGTATATTGAATGGTAGAGGGTCGGCTCGGTGCACATCTGTTGGTCTTGGTCTCCGGTTGCAAATCAACGTTGAGTATCCCACACCTGGAGTATCGAACGGATGATGATCCGTTTCGTCAACGTCATTGGAAACCCCAGGAATAATCATTCGTGGATCGTTCTCGGGCGGTCACCCTCCTTTGCATATCGACGTGACCTTTCCGTACGTTCGATCAAGCCCAAACGGCCCAAAGGTTTCCTACTTTTTTCTCGGGCGATACTCGAAAAAGTCAGCAACGATTTTACGCGATAGTAACTCCCTCGCGAACGCCGAATCGTTTTGTATGCAATTGGTCAATGGCCTGGAGAACATTCGGATCCGGACACCGCAATGTACTCCAACAGCCGAGTGGTTCACGGCTTAATGTACTGTAGAATTGAATTAAGGAACGATTTCGTCCTTGCCGTTGATTTTAGCGACCAACGAGGGAGGGAAACGAATAGGGAGAGGAAGAGAGGGAAAGAGAGTAATGGTGGACACGGGGGGAGGGTTGATTGTGATGATGATGATGATGATGTGGTTTATCATCCGACAGTTTCACTTCCCCAAATGCTACAGTTAATAACATATAAAACTAAACAACACGATGATAGAAAAGAAGCAACAACAAAAAGATAACGATAAATAACAAAAATTAGTAAGAAGAATAATTCATAGAAATTTTATCAACAATTGCAAAAATAACAAAGACTTTAAACGAAAAAGTAACTACGAATGTAACTTATAATTTAACAATAATAATGAAAAGTATGGAAAATTTGTATATACACTAATAAATAAATTAAAATTGCAATTTAAATGAAAAAAGAAACAAAAATTGCTGTGTAAACCAAATATATTTATTTATATATAACCAAATATTTACCTTTATTAAAAAGAAAGAGATTATTTATTAAGTGTAGTTGTTTTGAGACTTTTTTATGAATTTAGTTGAAAATTGCCATAGGAAATATTTTTTATTCATTTTTCTTCATTTTTTAAATGCTGAAATGACAATTCGATTTATTATTTCAGCTTTTATTTTTTACTCAAAAACATTTTGATGTGACCTTATCAGCAGTTCTTTTTATTTCGGAAGCGCTACTAAATTTTTTTTCTTCTTGAAGCCAACCGTCACTTAAGATGAGTGGAAGGTCCTCGAAACTACTTCAATATGAAAACACCCTTACTTTTATCAAGAGGAAATCTTGAAGACGTCGGTTTTAAGGGGCCTGTGGAAGCTTGAAATTTCCAAAAATACGGTTTTTTTATCGCACGATTTTACAGCTCAGAGTCTTAGCTCTCATTTGCAATAAAGATTTGGCAGAGATTCGTAAAATTGATGATGTTACGATGATTCTTGTGGAGGGTCAGGATTCCTCGTTTGTAGTGAACGACTCATCCTTTTTTTTTGCGTTTTTCTCGGAAACTGTATACTTTCGAACATTCTACGTGATTCCTCGACATCGGAAGTGATTCACAATTATCTCTTTGAAAAGAAATAGTGATTAAAAATGAAAAGATTTATTTTACAAAAAACAATTCACAATTATCTTCTCATTAAAAGAAAATGTCAATAATAAATAAACAACAAAATTATAGAAATGATAAAAAATGTTTTAATTGAAAGAAAAAATGTTTGAAAAATAAAACCATTCATTTACGAAAGTCATTCACTATTATTTTTTCATAAAAAAAAATAGTGAATAATGAATGAAAAATATATGTATACTATATAGAAGCGTTAAAAAAAAATCTTTTAATTGAAAAAAAAATAATTGAGAAATAAAAAGATTCATTTACGAAAATGATTTTGATATTATTCATTCATAGTTGCATTCAAGAGACCACAACGGTTTCGAAACGCGTGTTGTGTCCGGAAACAATAGCTTGATATACGAGACCGCCTTCGAAGTCCAATATCTTCTTTTTATTATGATATACGTGTATACTCCTCATACACTAATATATTCAATAGTGGGTTTACATATATATATATATATATAAATACAAATATATATATATATGTATGTATAGAAATGGACTTAGAAAGCCAACTGCAATGAAACCAAAATTGGCATCCTACTGGAGAGATCATTACCAAGCTAACGGTGTCTCTATGGAGAACATATCCCATGAGCTCTCCTCGACTATGGCACAGAGAAAATCCCCTCGAGGGACTATCGAGAGCACTCTATGTACGAGAGGTATCCACCGTGTGCCCCTGCGACGTTCCTTGAACTCGTTTCTCGATGAAAACCCGTTACCAATCTCATCTCGATTGCGTTGTTGTCGTCGTCGTCGGGCTCTTTCTCGGGTTTTTTTTTTTTTTTTTTTTTTTTCGTTTTCTTTCCACGAGATATCCCTCTCTGTCTACATGCGTACACTTGCATCTATACGTGGATCTATACATACACACGAATACGTATCCGCTACCACTTCGAGTAGGGCCTCGATCTCTATTACACGAGTTTGTGTATATGGGCATCAAAAGCGTGCAGGAAACGCCCTCCTTTTTTGACCTTCGATGTAAGCTTTCCTCGGTACCTCTCCATCTCTCTCCTTTTTGTTTTATGTGCCGATTTGGCTTATCTTTTGGTTTGTGTATCAATTTTTGTTCATTCTTTGGTTTATTTAGCAATTTTTATGGTAATTTAGTAATTTTTTTCTATTTATGAATTTTTAGGGTACCCAAGTAATCGCTTTAGTTTGTGGGTCGATTTCGGTTTATCTTTTGATTTGTGTACCAATTTTTGTTGATTTTTTGGTTTATTTAGCGATTTTTATGGTAATTTATTGATTTTTTTTTCATTTAGCAGTTTTTAAGGTAATTTTGAGATTTTTTTGTTTGTTTAGAGATTTATTAGCTTATTTAGAGATTTTAAAAGTAATTTTGTGATTTTTTATTCGTTCATTTAAAGATTTTTTTTTGTATAATTGGCATATAGATTGCTTTTTATATTCAGCAATTTTTGTTAACTTTTAATTAATATGACGGTTTTTGTTCATTTCTACTTCATATAGCGAATTTTGTTTATTTTATATTTCATTTTTCGATTTTTGATACTTTCGTGATGATTCTTTTATGATTATGACTGCGATTGATTTTTCTTCGTTATTTTTATTTTTAAGTTACGTGGCGTTTTTTGAGATATTTTCTCCCTCTATCTTTCTATATTTCATTCTCCCTCACTTGCTCTCTTTGAGCTATGATGTCGAAAAGAACTGCCGGAAGTGAGCTTCGAGAATTGCAATAATGAAAGGTGGAACGGGGATTGCCGATTCCTCACGAATTCAACATCTCGCAATCGCGAAAAGAAACTCCCGAGGAAAAGTAATTATCAGTAGCTCGCACGCTGCGTGAACCGGTAGAAAAGGAAAAATCGGGGATGGGGTTGTGGAGACTTGCTCTTTGGTGAAGAACTTTCCTGTTATCTATACCTTCTCGTGTAATGCTAGCTTGCACCTTCGACTTCATCTTCGCAGATGTCAAAGTTATTGTTTAAATATTCTCTTCCTTTCTTTACTTTCTTTTTGTCAATAAAGTATTTAATGTAATAAATAATAATATAAATGTAACAATAAATATAACATTATATTTATTATTACATTAAATAACAATCTATTATTGGATAAAGTATTTATTCAATAATAAATTTAAGTATACAAATTTTAAAATATTCGAAATATAAATATAAATATAAAATATTCAAATTTCAAAGTATTCAAAATAATGAATTGATTAAAAAAAATTAAAGTATTTCATACATTATATATTAAATACTAATTTATTATTGAATAATAATTAAGTATTTAATGTATAATATTTTAAATACTTTAATGATATTTAATGCTATTGGGGTCATCCAGACTTTGTGATGATGACGTATTGGAAGTGGATTATAGTTTCCACATTGATTTGGCATTTTCAATACTCAGTATACGACTCCAATGATGTTGAATGCCATAGAAATCATTTGGACTTTTCAATGATGACATATTGGATAATTATTGAAACAACCCCATTATATTGGAATTTTCAATGTTCAGTTCATCGACAAACGCTTTTTTGTATTACATTTTCAACGAATGACAAATTGACACTCAGCTAGAAAATTTTGTTTTCCCTTACGATAAGTGTAGAACGTGCATCACACTCGAACTAATTTGTCCATTTAATTTGGTCGTATCCCCATCGTATATTCGGTTGTCAGCGCAACGAACATACACATCGCGCTTTAAAACGATGAAAGATCGCTTATGGGCATAATGAATGAACGCTCCTACGAAGGCCCCCCAATGAATATGATTTATATACGCGTATGAGCTTTACAACTCACTCGACTCATCGTAAATCTCGTCAGAGGACTCTTCAAGTTCGTGTTTTTTTTTTTCGATTTATTTTTCACCCGCCACTTGCGAATCTTGAGTGCATAAAAAATTTCGGTTTCGCCAAAATACCGTTCATGGTATTGGGGAGGGCGTTTGCATTTTCGTTTAAGGGGAGACTACTCCGATGTCCCGGAAATCCGGGTCGTTCAAAAATAAATATGAATATTTATTTTGGTTCATAAAAATAAATAAATTCTCTATTTAATTCCCTTCCATTTCAATAATCCTTAAGAAGCTGAAATCCAAATTGGAATTTGCTGTAAGAGTGCCATTGTTTTTTAAAGTCCGAATCAATTAAAATTGTTCTTCAGCTTATCGACTATAAATTCAGAATGACGTATATCAGCGTTGGAAAAAATCATGGATTAAATCATTCAATATATGATTGGAATTAATTACAAGCAGATTACTAAAAAACCCAAAATAACGAGGAAATAAAAATAATAATTTAATACGTCATCATCAGAAAGTCCAGATGACTTCTGTAACATCAAACATCCCTAAAGTTGATTCTTTGATTTTGAATTCAGTTATCATCAGACATTAGCTTTTTTATTCGCCTTCTTAATTCGAAACGACTTTCGAATATAAGAACAGTAACGAACCATCAAATTTGCTGTAGAGGACAGTTCAAACGATAATTTTCGATCGGCATTCGTTTTCATTGGTGATAGGGATGTTGCAGCAAACGCAAGGAATTCCAGTATCCGTTTCGGCGCCCACGATCGGGTCTCAAAATTCAACGATCAAAGACGACATATGTTGGTGGATACGCGATGGCATGCAGTCAATGTGTATCGATATGCGCTCGCTATGCTCTTGCACTTCCTACACCGCAACGTATCCATTGGTACGCCACTACTATCGGGATTGTATTGGGATACAGAACTCTGGGAAATATAAGCACTCCCAGAATACCTCTGAAGGTGGATAAGAGAGGATGAAGTGCACAGACCAACCGTTATCCTCCGTGTAATCGACTATTATCTCTTTCTCTCTCTCCCCTCTCTCTATCTTTGTCTGGCTCTTATTCACCTCAATTTTCGTTATCCATCTCTCCCTTTCAGTATCTCTGATATCCAGCATCCTGGGCTCTTTCTCTTCGACACTCTCCCCCGGTCTTCCTTTCATCTTCAACTCGGTTAAAGGTTTAGGTTACTATTAGAATTTTCGAAAATCGTTTCGTCCTAAGAATTTTAAATAAATCGTTTTCCTTCATCCCGAAAAATCGGTATTTCTTTCATCTTCGTTTCGATTGAGGATTTCAACCTCCTCTGAGAATTATAAAAATCATTTCTTCCTAAACATTAAAAAAAGAAAAACAGTTTATTTCATTAAATTATTTTTTTAAACTCAATCTTGATAAAATAATGTATCAAAAAAATGTAAAAATCGTTCTTTTGTGTATATTCTTTTTAAGTGTGCAGAGCTGTTGGGAAGTTTTTGAAGAATTTTGAATGGACGCTGAATCACAAATCGTATTGTTATATCGCTGGAGTTTCGGGAGAAACTATCATTCTGGTATCTTTCACGATGAGCATTAAGTTCATGCTTTCGCCTTCATATCGGGTTCACGTTTGCAAACTTCCGCATAAATTATCATCGTCTACCTACGTGACTGTCCTCTCTCCGCAGCCCCTCCAACACTCGCGCAATCGCATACACCTTGGCATTTGTGCATGAATCCTCGTTTACGTATATGTGTACGTACTTTTTGCATTGCTATTGCACGAAAACCTGGACCCCTTATAGACACCGCATGGATACACGATCATTCACAATATGCGGCGCTATAACCCAATCCAAGCGCAGCCTTTAACGAGCCACCCGATACTTGTGAATAATTCATAAACCCTGATACGAAAACAGAATCGGATGCTGCACGGTCCATATTAGCTTTCTGAAAACGTTTTATCGCTGATTCCAGGCAATTCAATCCAATCGTGAAAAACGTCGAGAAAAATGGTCTTCCAAAATCATTTAGGATTCGAGTTACTGTAAACGTTTGTTTGAATCGTTATTTATCTTATTGATATTTTTCTAGTCCAAAATAGCCCACTGAAATTTTTTACTTTACCTTCCTGAAATTTATTTGGTCCATATTAGCTAGCTGAAATCGTTTTATCGCTGATTCCAGTCAATTCAGTCGAATCCAAAAATCCCTCGAGGAAAATAGTCTTCTAGAATCATTGAAGGGTTGGGTTACTATAAACATTTGTTTGGTTCGTATTATATTCTGAAAATTGTTTGATCCATATTAGATCGCTGACATGTCTCATTTTACCGTCCTGAATTTATTTTGGTCCATTTTAACTTTCAAAAATTGACTGAATCAGCTTTGTAAATTTCTTCTCCAGATTTCCGAAATTTTCCAAATGAACTTCAAATGTACATAACATTCAAATGATCCAGTGAAAAATTCAAAAATATTTCTCGTATTATAATTCTGTCAAGACCTATCATTCTCAAATTTTCAAGAACTTCATCGATATATTATATTGAACAATAATAAATAAATATAAAACAATTATATAACACAATAAATCTATCCAGAAACACGTGAAAACCTTTTTTCCATCCCCAACGCTAACGCGAATATAAACAAATTTTCATCTTTTTTTATTTGAACACAGTTTAATAAATATTTAAACAAATTTTCATTATCCAGTCTAGCTAACTAAAGTGCATAATCTCATAGAGCTCAAATTTAACCTCTTATAAAACCTCCATTTTTTCAACTCTCAAAAAAGTATCGTGCATTATCATATAATTAAATAATAGTCATAAAAATAAGAGAAGACGCGTGCGATGCCGTGGGTAAAAGCTAGTATAAACATAAATGTGTATG
The DNA here is from genome assembly GCA_030523105.1 of Ophioninae sp. A BG-2022a. NCBI lineage: Eukaryota > Metazoa > Arthropoda > Insecta > Hymenoptera > Ichneumonidae > Ophioninae sp. A BG-2022a. Next base: position 30,192 of record JAPYZI010001190.1, on the reverse strand, counting down.
CACAGAAGGGAGCATGACAGCAGGTAGGAAAACGCGCCCAAGGCGAGGTAAGATAGCAACGCAGGTAAGTCACTCGCTATAGGCACGTATAATGATTATATATATATATATGTATATAGAGAGAGAGAGAGAGAAAGAGAGAAAGAGAGAAAGAGAGAATAGCTTACGTACACAAAACGTGGGCGTTAGATTTTCGTCGTTGGGTTTTGCTGTTAATACCCTCGGTTGTGGTATAACGGCGTTGGATGATGTCGCGCATAATAAACGAATGGGTTTTCCGTGTAGCCCGTCGCTGATGTGTATGGACAAAAGCCCGTTGGGCAAAGATCGCTAATTACTTATGCTACGATAGTTCTCATTGATTAATTGCATTGCGGTGCCTTTGTGGATCGGCAAAACGTGGCCGCGCGGGTTACACACGCGTCCGTGTTAAAGGGACGAACAAGCTTTGCGGCTTGTCAAAATAAACAGCGGAAACCATCTTACCACGATGCCACACGGGTCTATATATATATATGTGTATGTAAATAGATATATATATATACATACGTGAAGACGTAGATGTTGTTTCTGGTCTTACAGGTCTGTGATGTTCCTCGCAACTCATATCTCGCAGGGTCTCCCTTTGGCCCTCTTCCCTTCCCACGATCCCTTTTGAGCTAACTCAGCCACACATCGTTCCAATTTTGCAAGTTTCTCTGGCTGTCTAATTCGTGGGCAAAGACTCGCCTTCGTATAGTGCTCTCGTGTATATTTACGTGGGTATGGTGCCCAGGATATGTCACGGGTAACATAACGCGAAAGAGAAACGGCCAGGGAACGTAGATGGGTCCAACGATTGGGAATTATGGATTATGAAAGCTCAATTGGTATGGTTTGGTTCTGGAAGTAGAAATAACGAATTGGAAATGTTGTTCGTTCTCCATGTCGAATAATGTCATCTAATACGCCATCATCAAGAAGAATAGATGACCTCAATGGCATTCAACATCATTAAGCTTGATCTTTGATATCTGGTTGAAGGTTATCATCTCCTATTAGCTTTTTTTTGGATTGTGCTGAATCCTAACTGACTTTTGGATTTAGGAAACTCTGATGACTTCTATGGCATTAATCATCACTGAAGTTGGATCTTTGATTTTGTATTCGAAAAGGTCTCCACGTCGAATTACGATTGAATAATTTTATTATCGAGTCGAAATTTCAAGTCTAACGGACGAATTTTAAAGGATCAATCCATTGTAGCCCGGATGAACAGTAATCACGGTAGAATCACATTAGCGGTTTCTAGGCGAGTGAAAAGCTCGAGAAACGTGGTCGTAGGATTGGAGGGATCATACGAGACGCATCCATAGGTCACGAAAAGCTTGGATCTCATCCTCGTCTGTGCTCCAACCGCTATGAAGATTGGTGTACCCTGGGCGCTGGGAATCGGCTTTTCGGAATGCACCGTAGTCCGCGGTCATTCGATATCCAGCCCGGAAGTTCTTGCGCCGCGAGCGGTCAGGACTTCGCTTTGTATATTTGAAACTTACGTCATACACGCGGAACTTTTAGGTTAAGCCTGGACGTGATAGTATCAGGGTTGGGTTGTACGAGTGTTGGTACTGGAACGTTCGTAACACGGTGAAATAAGCTACCGAGCACTATCGACCTGTAAAATTAGTTTTGCGCCTACGGCATGCCATCCCTTCAATTCCGGCCTCATCCAAAGAGGGACGCGGAGGGAACAACCGTGGGGCAGACCGATAGAGAGAAAGGGCCTCCCAGGGTTGACCCGTACTCGTTGGTGCACTTTGAAAGGAAACCTTTAGGGGTCGCCCAAGAGAAGTCGAGCATTCGTGAAACAAACCGGGGTCTAAGCTTTGTACACGAACTTACACAAACGGCCATCTTTCTTTCTCTATTTTTGTCTCTCTCTTTCTTCGTACGTGTTCTCGCTCGTGAAACTGCACACACTGAATATTTTATTACGGAAAGGGGACCAACTTGGACTGCATCCCGGAAACGGGCGAACGAAAAAAAAAAAAGAAAAAAATGAAAGGAAAACAGTGGGACACACGCAGCATTGCGAAAGCCGGATGATTGTGTGACGTATGGCGGTGCGCAACGCCCCCGTTCCATGTATGGCTAACCCAAACACTGAATGCCCGGTGATGTCGAGCCTCGAAACAACCGGACCCTCCAACTCGATCAATATCTATGGTGGCGAACTGCCCCGGGGATTAATGTTAGATGGATCCGAGACAAAGTCAATTGATCAACAATTCAACGCCAACGAACTTTGTTTTAGACAGCGATACCATGCGAAAGGTATATACCTGCTTTTTTCTGCTGCCTTTTTTTCGACGTTGAAAAGCTCTGGTATTCGATGAAAGCGAAGAGTTTCCAACGCGCCGAATATCGGAGATTCCCACTCTTTTCTTTCGTTCAAAGTACTTTTTTTTATTTTTGAGCGGAAAAAAGCCTGGCTATGAGAGAATGGATAGGGAATTTTACGGAGATTGGAAATAATTGAAGCTGGGAGGAAAAATACAATCTTTAGTGAATAGTTGGTGAGACAGTACAAAAAATCCAAGAATAACGTGAAAAAAGTTTGTTTGACAAGAGCGTGTAAAAGATTTTACAAAACATATTTGTCAGGGTTTCCCCTACGTTTTGGGAAACGTAAGTTTGTTTTGATTTGTTTAGGTTTGGCAAAATGTGACAAGCAGCTTGCTAAAATATTTTTGTAAATATTTTCCAGTTTTTTTTCCTACTTTTTAACGAATCATAAATAAATATAACATAAATAAATATTACATAAATAAATATTAATATTTAATTAATATTTTCACGTATACGTAAGGTCGTCGATATAATTTTTTTTTTCGACTCGATAATATTGAGCTTGTCTCAAATGGAGTCTTGACGATTCTCGATGTTGCGAGTACGAGTAACATAGCTGCGTGTCGTGCATCAGATAATTATGCATTAACCAATATGGGTCGTGTACAATACTCGTGCATAATATGTAATGGAGTTTTTACAACATAGTCATAATGTATGGAAGCAGCCAATTTTATTATCAATCTAATATGTCGAAGGCCTCGGTAACAATTTCGCAAAATACATCATTACGTAACCCAGAAGTCCCAGATGGCCGGTTGCTCGTCGGTAAAGCCCAGCTCGTCCTTTTCCAGATCACTTTATCGAATGATATTTTGTTTCGCGTTTCAATATTATTGGAGTGTCATCGGAATTTGATAATTAATGTTTTCGAAAAAGCACCAGGAATTCCAGCTCGTTGTTTGCGACGATCATCAGGATGGGGGTCAATGATATTTCGTTTCTCCGGTTGCCTACCCTCGTATACGTGATACCATGGCTGTAACGGTTTGCCGGAGTACACAGTCACTGGGGACGTGGGCAGGTGCCGGGGTGAATCGCATTTTGCATTCTGATGCATCAATAATGTTCGATTAAACGACCGACACGATGTATCCCCCAATAAATCTCATTATAATTTCGAACTCGCCTCTTGTCATAACCAATATTCACGTTGCCCATTCAATATTTAACAAAAATGTGTTTATTAATATTAACACTGGAGAAAACTCAGAATGTCGTTTACTTCGAGAAAAAACGAACCAGTTTTCTCAGATTTTGATATTTCTTTTTTTCGTAACATAAGACTAAATTACGAAGGTTCGATATATTTATTTTTCTATTTTTTCGAAAGTTTTATTTTTATTGAAAGTTTGCAAAAATTGTAAAGGTTTGATTATCCTCTTTTGGATCTTTATATTCTAAAATTAAAAGATTCTATTTTGTTATTCAATTTTTATTTCCAAGTTTTGTAAGTTAACATTTCGAAAAAATGGGATGCTGAATATAGAAAAGAAAACTATTATATTTTTATCGAAATGTTAACTCATTTGCATCCAAACGTGGATTATTCAGTTAAAAATCGTGGATTATTCCGCTGTTGATTGCAAATGGATTAATTGTCATTGAAAGTACGAAAAAAATATTGACTATTCACGTTTTATAGAAAAATTAAGAATTCAACGTAAAACGTGTTAAGTTACAGTTAAAATTTTGTTACAATACTGATAAATTTGTACAAACGTATCAGCAATAATTTTAACGTTGTTACTAAATGTCCAGTTTGTATGCTAACTAAAATCATGATTTTCAAGTTAGGAAAAAGCTAGAATTTTGGATTTTGGATTCAGTAATAAAAAATATTGCTAACTTTGTCTAATATAATAATGATTGTAATTAGTATAGTTATTATAATTGCATTTCTGTATTTATATATAGCTTGGGTGGCCCATATATATTACCATATATATATCCCAGCTATCCTTTATTACGATCCAAGAATGAGACTCGAAGAAGCGAAGGCCCAGCTCGATCTCTCACGTTCGAATTAAAATTAACCCGGGTGAGAGTCTTCCCGATTCAATATACGAGCGTGGAATCTTGATGCACACGAGGAATTCCGAGATGGATTCAGTGCTTTATCAACATCCGTCCAATTTTCACGGGAGGAAATAAGTTTTGCAGATATCTGCGGGCGCGTGTGTCCGTGTGTATTTATGTGCCTGTGTGTGTTTTGGTTGAAGAATAATTGCGATAATGACACGCTGATTGGAGCGAGTATCGCCACTGCGCGAATTATAGTGGACGTGTAAGAGCTGTGCATTAAAGCGTGAGATATTACGGTGCCCGCTACTGATATCATTCGATGGTGGACTGCTGTGGATTTTCGAGTCAAACCTGGTTGAAGGATGAATGCTCGTCGATTGGCTTGACTCTTCACAAAGGCAGCACCAGCCATCTGAATTTTAGGGGTTGAGGTAGGAAACCCGAACTTCGAATGACCAGAAAGATAAAAAATCCAAATTTGAATATTCCAAAACTACAAATTCCGAAAATTTGTTGGTTTGTTTGGGTTTGTTTAGAATAAAGGGTTTAAAATCAAACCAACGAACTCAAACAAACCCAAACAAATTTCGTAAAACTCTCGCTGGCATGAGCTTTACGGAATTTGTAGTTTCGGAATATTAAAATTTGGAATTTGGAACCTTCTGGTCAATCGAAGTTTGGGTTTCCTACTCAATCCCAATTTTAGTAGCAAATTTTGAACCCAAATTTTAAATCTGGTAACTTCCAAAGTTTGAAAAAAAACGCACGAAAGAAAGTAATTTTTATAAATTGTTTTTGGGTACGTGAATAAAGATATTGATGTAGACTTTTAAAATATTTGTTGATAAACTCTTTATATTTATTAAAATATTTTTTATTGCATATTTTATACAGTTTTTATACACAAAAAAAAAACAATTCGAATGCAACGTCTCGATTAGTAGGTGGAAACGACGCTTTTCCGTATAAACGACTGTCTGCGTTCACGTGTGTATAAATATCGTTACGTCATTGCGTACGTAATAGCGAGGTTCGTGAGCTTGCTTGCGCGTTCTTTGCGATGCTTTCACCATTTACGGTTCCATTTCTTGCGCTCGAACGACCCGGGCAATCCCGGGATCGTCGCAGCCTTGAGGAGGTCGAAGGAAATAAGGTCGTCGAGTTGCCTGATAAGTTGAAGAGAGATAACGCAAATTATAGGTATATACCTAGGATACTTCGCGAGGAATTGGAGGTTCATTATTAAATTAAATAAATAACCAGATAATGGATATTTAATAATCACCAAAAATCTAATAAATTTGAAAAATGATAATTAATATTCGGGTTATACAGTTTCAATCTCTTCGAAGTCCCCGAAGGGACCAAAAGTTACGTAACTGTGATAACCCAAAAAAAAAACGTTCGTACAAGGCAATACTTCAAAAAGAAAAATTGTGCAAGAGATTTAAGATAAAACATTTTTAACAAAATATAGATGTGAAGATTAACAAAATAAAAATTAAATAATGTATCATTTTAAAAAGCCAAAAATACAGTTTTAACCAAAAACAACAAAAAATCGCAGTTTATGGTTATTTTTGGCTAAAACTAACCAAAAATAATTTTTAAAACACAGTTTTAACAAAAATATACACAAAAATAAAAATAAAAATGTGAACCAAAAATAAAAGGAGAGAGAGAGATAGGGGTAGATAGGTTGAGGATCCGCAGAACAAAGAGTCAAGGGACCCAAAATGTGTCAGTATGCGGACGTCACATCGAGAGATCGAGGACGTGAGCCGAGGAGTGAAAAAGGAAGAGAGGAAAGAGAACTAAGAGGAGTGAAAGAGGGGGAGGGAAGAAAGGACCAAAAACTCAGAGAATAAGAGAGAGAGATAGAGAGAGAGAGAGAGAGAGAGAAAAGGAAAGGAACGACAGAGAGACAGAGAAAGAGAGAGAGGAAGAAAGGAAGGAAAAGAGGGAGAAAAAGAACAAGAAAAGAGAGAAGGAAAAAAGAGGCACGCGGTAGGCGAGGAACGTTGAGACGAGGATCCATTAAATGATCCCTATAATTACAGTTGGAGTCTGGGATTCCCATTACCCGAAGTCTCCCCTCTGGATTACGAGTTGTGGGATTAGCGTTTACTGCCGTCGTGCAAAAATCGAGTATCTTCGTCGTCGCCGTTGCGTGGGCCACGACCACGAAGGAGCACCTTCGTCTCAAAATCCAACGGTAAGAGCTTCTTTCTCTGGTTCAATCCGAGGCCCCTCGTCGCAGCCTTTGCCTTTCCTGCGGTTTCGTTTTGACTCCAGCCTTCGCTCGTATATTTTTCGTGTTTAGACCCAGAAGGGCCGTTGGGGAAGGGGGAGAGTTCATTTGTGACTATATACGAGGCCAACAGCTTCTCTTGGTTTTATCGAATCTTTGCTATCCACTCGCAGGAGTGTATAATATTTCCTGGGAAATACTAACCCCGGAATAAACGTTCCTGCGTGGTTTAAGGTAGTAAGGTAATAATGCATGAACTTCCTCATTAGAAACAAAATTGATTTTTTTTTATACCGTAATATAGCAATTCAGAATTACGTTTGCGAAAAATTCAGCATACATTACTGAAGAAATATGACAATTATTAATTAATTAAATCAGTGCATTTAACACACAATATTTGGGAAATAAGGTACCTGACCCATGTAAGACCCAACTTATTTGTTTTTACGTACAAAAAAGAATATGAATGTTGAAATAAAACAAAAAATGTTTATTTAATCATTTATCTTTTATTCATTTATCAGTTTATTTAATTATTTATCATTTATTCAATAATAAACGTATTAATGTTAATTTTGGTTCAGAAAATAATTTTCACTATTAACTATAAGCTTTTTTTAAAAAAGCGTATTGTGAGCCTTATTCCGATAACTGTTCCTAATAAAGCCATACCCGTTGTAACTTCGTACAAAAAGAAATTTAAAAAAATACATCATCTTCAATTTTAATCGTAAATGTTGTAATTTTTCGACGGTTTTGCCGGAGTTTTTGGGTTTCTCGATTTTTCGTTTCATTTTCTTTTTTTTACAATTTTTTAATTACATTTTATTTCGTCACGAAAATTTGCACGAAAGCATCGAACGTAGCGGCGATTAACGAGCAAAAGCCCCGAATCCCTAGACTTAGGACCATTCGAACTCGACGAACATTTTGGGTTCATCGGTTGGATGATTTGGCAATATCGGCGAAACCAAAGCCACAAACGGTAAATTCGAGACTATTATGTTTGGGCTCATACTATATTACGTGCGGCTACTATATATTTGTTGGAGTACTGTTATTATCTCAACCGTTGAATTTATTGGTAAACACCAATTGGCTCGAAGGTTAATGCAGCTTTGGCCAACGAATCGCCCCGAGACAATACATAACGATAATGCGTTTGATACGTTTAATGAGGCGGCCCGATTGACACCTATTTATACGTTTCGTCTCCTGTGAAATCTTGTCACCCCAATGAACGGCCCAGAACCTTTGAAAACCCCTAATTCCTTGCAATCCTTTTTCATACGGAACCCGGACGTCACTGATGATAATTTTGCTCGATTTTTTATTTGATAGATATTAGATCGAAATAACGTGGAATTATAATATTCTATCGAAATATTTGACAAATTTTTCAATTATTTTTCATGGGTTTTTTCAAGCATTGAATTGCTCTGGCGACGCCAAAAACAGGATTAAATAAATATCTTTAACATGTAATTAAAACTATTCGAAAAGTGGTTTAAACATTTATTTATTCGTATGAATCTTTTTAAATATTTATGACAGATATTTCACATTAGGTACGCAATTACAATTGGATTAATTAATTATACTATTTGAATAAAAGAAATTAATTACTTAATTAAGATTAAATTGATATAGTGAAATTGATTACTCGGGTAATTAGAATAATTATGTTTATGAAGATTTATTTACTTTTTTAGATAATTAAAGACATGACCAAAAAATAACAAGATCTTTTTTATCAAAATAATCATTCTGGTCTGAAAATCGATTGAGATTATTTTTCTATAGTTTTTTTTTATCACCAAAAACAGGTTTTTCATTTTTTTTTCTTCTTTCATTAATTGGACGTCGAAAAATCGTGTATTCGTTTTTGTGAAATATAATTGAAGTTGAAAAAAAAATTGAAGAATTGAAAAAAACACTCGGGGTGAAAGTCATGAATTCAGGGGCGGAGGGGATGATTCGTGGTGAAGAACGTCCCCATTTGGGCTCGGCTTGAGTAGATCGCGATAGGGGGTATCAGGTTTGAGTGGCTGAAGTGGATATAGGGCTTTGAGTGAAAATACATAAGGCTACCACTCGGAGGGCTGATGAAAATGGAATATATATATATATATTTTTTTTTAATTGTTCATCAAAAGTGAATCGAGGATTGTGAAATTAACATGAGCTTGACCTAGAAAGTTTAATTTCCGGCCAGCTTGTACAATTCCAATCTTCCTGCTCAGTAATTTCTCTCCACCAGTTGTAGTCAAATTTGAACCTGAGTATTGATCGAGCCCTAATCCTGGATATTCACGTTCATCATGTATGACATCACGATATGTCCTATTATCGTGCGTACAGATATAATGATACGATTCGTTGGGTTTTCGATCATAATCTGTGGCAGTTTTGGTCATATGCCAAATTCACTATGTTTTTGGCGTATAAGAATTATTTTTTGTCAGATATCAGAGAAAAACCCTGAAAAACGTAAAAAAGTTCACGTAACGTCGTTTTTAAAATGATTTCATTTGATTTAATTTTTTCACTATCTCGTTTTATTTTCAAGTTTTTCATTATTTAAATTTCATTGTTTCGTTACTGGAATTTCATTTTTAAATGAATTAAATTTTATTTTGGCGTTGATAAAATGTCATTATTTCATCCGTTAAATTCAATTACTCCATTATTCATAAATATAATAATAAACGTAATAATTTTTGCACTAAAACAATTCCATACCACAAAATTTGAAAACAATCTTGTGTATTTTTTTTTTTCTTTTTTTGGATTCATCGAAACGACGAGACGCGTCAAAAATGATACACATGCGATTTCGTCTCAGGACGAGCGCGCAGGTTTAACAAATCACATTATCCTAACCCACAAAAAATTTACGACCGCAATAATACACGCTTGCAATAAAAAAATAAACCGCTCGTATTTTCGTACTCTACGGTTTTCTCGATTATTTTCTTTTTTTTCTTTTTATTTGATTTTTTTTTTATCGTGCACCAAGCGCAATTTTATGTAGGAAGTTTTTCCCGAGAGCGGATGAGATCACTTGGGCCTGGGGTCGCCAATCGGTTTATGGGGAACTATTGAAAACGGTGATGAAAGCGACTTGCACAATTGAGATCGTACGCCCAGAGCCCAATGGCTTCTTTCAACTTTTGCGATATTCTTTAACTTCCCTCCTAACACAGATCTTCGATATAACCATGTAAGAAAAAAGGAAAGAATAAAAATAAGACGTCAACGGCACTTTCGAGTGCGCGGTCACCCACTGTCTTCGCTTCGGCGCGTACACTGAATCCCCGTCGCAAGTGGAGCCAATAACGCGGCTTCTTTCGTGTCTTCAACTTCCGTTCTTGAACTAACAAGAGTTCGCTACTTTTCTCAAATTTTGAAAAAAGAAAAAAATCATTGATTTTCATACTTTCATTGAAATGAAAAATCACGACTTTATCAAAAATGCAAAGTTATTGAAAAAAAGATTTAAAATAATTTTAAAGTAGCGTGACTACTAGGATTTTACAAAAATAAATTCTCATTTTTTTAAGAGAAGTAAATAATTTACAAGGATATGTAAAAAAATCGAATCGGACAAATTTTTGAAATAAGTTTTCTTATAAATTGATTTTTCATTTTTTCGGGCAAACCGAGGATAAGGCATTTGATTTTTTTCAACATTTTCAACATTTTTAATTTTTTTTCAATTCCACATTTTTATCTTTCCGTCCTCCATCAACATCATCGAAATCAACCAATAAATATTAAACCCTCATCTTATCATTCATCCATCAATTTCAAGGGTGCTCTCGAAAACTGAAAATACGTACTAAAAAAAAAATCAATTTCTCACAAAATCTATTACGAAACGTATCATCTAATCGTATAGTTCCGATAAAACGTAACCGATATATTTATATTTATAATCCCGTGTTCCGTTACATATGTATACATACATAAATCCATATATATATATATAATAAAGGGTACCAGCCTGTACGAAAACTCGTGCAATATGGGACCCGAAGAAATTCCAAACTTCATCAGCATACACAAGTATCGGGGGTTGAATGGAACCCTTGGAGGACGAGGGGTGAAAATGGAGAGGAGATAGGCGCGAAGGGGCGGCTTTCGGAGTGAAGATCGGAGGGTCTGGGCTGGAAGCAAACTCACCGGGCCACTAGGGAAATAGAGGTACTAACAAATCGATTTTCCATAAGCTCGTTATTGCCGAAACAAATAAAATCATCTCCTTAACGAGGAACTGACAGAAGGCTTCGTGTACATATTATATATATATACGTAAAAGCAGGAAATAATATACACACAATATAAGAAACGAGATCTGCGTTTGGAAATCGAATCATACGGCAATATCGGCTTTCCGAGACACCCGCTCGACCCCCCATGTGTTGTCTTGTACGTGCGCCGGAAATCCCAAGTGGAAAAGCAGATATCGATGCTCTCAGATGCACTCGTGCCTTTTTCCCGTAATTCATGTATACATCATAACCGAAAGAAATACCCGAGAATGCGGGAATTCTTGATACGGGCATTAAAAAACGAAAAAAAGAAAAAGAATCATTCGATCGTGACGTAAAAAGGAAGGAACATTTTCCGGAAGTGATATTCTAACGAGGAATTTTTTATATTTTTTTTTTATTTGTCTGTGATGTTTTTTTTTTTATTATGTAGTTCTTTGGACGGAAGCACAGGGAATTTGAGATATTGCTGAATAGGTGTAAAAAAATCAACGAAAATCTTGAAAGTTTGAGATATTGTAGTTTTTGATTGAATAATTGTAGGTGAATTATTTCAGAATTTTTCAGCGAATGGTGTTACAAATATACCGACTTAACAAGGTTGTTTATTTTTTAAAAATCGATTGAAAATTATTTAACGACGAATTAATCAGCAATAATAAAAGCTTGATAATTTCGTCAATTGTTTTGTAAACATTTTATTCATTTCAGTTCTGAAATTTTTTAGTTATACAATATTTTTCTTTTTTTTTTACAGATAATATTACGTTTTTTTTTTGACAGGATTTTTTCATCTGTTTTAAAAACCATTAACAAGTTCCTCGCTAGATATTTTATAACATTTTCAATTATTGATATTTTGCAAAATGGATTTTTGAAAGCAATGAATATTTAAAAATAATGAAGGGGTCTTTGTTCACGTGACCTGACCTGAATAATCGATTATTTTTTTACCTGACCTGACCCGAATAATAATTGATTATTTTTTTTATCTGACCTGACCTGAATAATAATTGACATTCTTTTACCTCATTTAACCTTATGAATAATGCACTATTTTTTAGCCTTATCTGACCTGAATATAATTCTAATAATTCTAATATTTCTAACCACATATTTAACCATATATTTGCGACGAGTAATCGAGACGAGCGGAAATTCTTCGCAAAAAATAAAAAGAACGAGGAAAGGGAAAATTGGGAAGTATTCATCAAACCGGAAATTGATGATAGCTGTTGGCTCCACTCGAGAATTTCGTGGGCTTGGAAGAACGACACGGTAAATAAAAGAAAAGAAAAAAAGTAAAAAAAAGAAAGAATTTTGCATGCTCGATGCACCGAGTGCATATTCGTTCGGTTTCCCCCTCGTTTGTGGTCGCGTTCACGGATTTTTGTTTCGCTTGATATTATTCATAGCTTCGGGTTCAAGATATATACGAGACTCGCCCCCGACGGGCTCAGATTCGCCCGCTCGTTAAAGCAAATATCCGTCGTCACACTAAATTAAAAAGTCATTTAAATCCTCCGAAAATAAGCGGGTCTAACGCGCATGCGCGTTTCCACGTATACGAAAGATAATTAAAGTTTTTCAATGAATAAACTCGAGAGCTTCGGTCATTCACGGCCCGATGTAATGACAAAATTACCGGGTGAATTAAAAAATAAACCAAATAAAAATTCAACATTTAAATTAAAAAAAATGTTTGTTTTGTAATTTTTTTTGGGCTACGTTATTACAATAACCTCGAAAGATAATTTTGAGGAGGTTCTCCGGTGTAGCTACTTTAAAACCCTTTTATTTACGAAATGATTATCGTTGACATTTTTTTCTCGTTTTTGTTTTTTAGTCTTATCAAATTTTCGTCGATTATTTAAATGATCGAAATATGATTTATTGAAATAAAATATTGACAAACATATTATTTTAAAAATTTAACAATGCTATGTACGTTTTAGAAAAAAATCAGAATTTATTTAAGCGTATTAAGGAGGTAAAAATGGCATATTTCCAAATATCCAGTCCAACCCAACCCAAACAAACGGATAAAACCGAGAGATCGTTTTGACGATCGTTGATTTCGAAGCCGGTTTCGTCCTGGAAATCACTGTTGTACGAATATACTGGCTACGCAATGAAAAGTGATTTTGAGGACTTTGGGGTTAATTTAATGTTGATTTTGGGCACAGTAGGGTTATGCGAGGACAGTCTTCGTAGATTTATACTTGAGGACGTTTGGTCCTTGTGTACTATTAAGGTAAGTAGTAATTTCGTCAAAACCTTGCATAGAAATACCAAAATCAGAAATTCAAGAGGGATGCAGGTGATTCGCTTTTTTTTACTTCCCTCGTCTCTTGCACACTCAAAAATGATTTTGTCAGACACGCCCATCGTCCTGGCGAGAATCACCCGAAATTTTCGTCTTTCCGTTTTTTTTTTCTGTCGTCTACTGCCCTCTCATCGGGAATTCCGATCGAGTCCCGAACCTTCGCTAAGTCGCGAATAAACGGGAATCAACGATAATGATAAAAGTGGTGCGTCTCGAAGTATTTATTTTTTCATCGACGTATCGAGACGACCGTCCACGACGGATTTACACGAAAATACAATAAAGCCCTAAACCTGAGGATAAAACGAGGACACGAAAAAAAAGGCAGAGTTTTAAAATCTGCCTTTTTTTTCGTGACTGAAATCAAATTCTTGCCCATGCGATGGTATCTTTTTTTTTGTTAATTTTCGTTCAACGTTTAAACGCAAAATACAACAAAGACCTAATTCGAGGGAAAAATGAAAATACGATTTTACAAAATTGAAAGTCTAGGACAAAAAAGATATTTTTGGTCAAACGATCGTTTCTTTTTCTTTTAATTGTTCTTCAACATTTAAATGCAAAATACAATAACAATAACATAAAAATATCTAACCTCAAGAAAAAATAAGAAACCGATAGGAAAAAAGAGAATTAATAATGATGGAAATAATTATTTTTTCCAAACATTCGTTTCTTTTTTTGATCTTCGATTTAACCTTGAAACGTATGAAGTTGAAAAATATATTTCAAAATACGATTAAAAAAAAAAACTTAATGAAAAAAATAATATTTTCATCCAAACCCTCATTTATTTATTTATTTTTCGTTCAACATTAAAATATATAGATTTAACGAAAAAAATTATATTTCTCCCCCAAAAAATAGTTTTTTTTTATAGTTTTCGTTGAACACTCGAATAAAAAATGCAGTAACGACCCAACCCAAGGAAAACAAAGAACACGATGAAAAAAAAGAAGACGAGTTAACGACGGAAATAATATTTTCCCAAAGTATAGTTTCTTTTTTTGAGTTTTCGTGCAACGTCGAGATGCAGTGTTTTGAGGGCGGATCAAGGGAGAGGGGGAAGTGGGTAGTTTTTGACGTTCGGCGAGGTTCAAACACGCAGGAGTGACGGAATGACGGTAAGGGGAGGGGGGAGGGGGCCATGGAGCATTATGCCGAGAGAATGGGACGTCCGGGTCGTACCCAAATTAAAAGACGGTCCCCGGGTCCGGAACCGGTGGATGCCGTTGCAAACGTATCGTTATTGGGATGGAGTCTGGGGAATGGGGCGAATAGGTCGTCTCTGAGCCGCATAAGAGGAAAGTGCCCTTATAGTGGAATCGCAATATCCTGGAAAGGATGTCTGTAATTTGGTAGATTCGAAAATAATGGCTCTCCGGTAGGATGTGCCACTGCAATTTCTGGTACACCCCGAAGAGGAGGAAAAAATATATACGGAATACAGGCGCACACACATTTACGTACGAACAACGTCTGAACAGCCGAAATTAAAGTTCGCTTTCGTGGGCTCCGGTTCGATAATCTTCGACAGTTTCCAACCCCCGGTATTTACTGTGAGGAAAAAGAAAATGTATGTATTTAAAAAAATATATTTAAAAAACATACCCGAGTTTTTATTTATTTAATTTTATTTATTAGGCATTTAATTTTTTTTATTTTAATTTAAAAAGAAAACAAAATATTTTCAACTACCCCCATCCCCCTCTCTGATATTTATTGTAAGGAAAAAGAAAATTTGTGTGGAAGAAAGATGTATGAAAAAAATTTAGCCAAGTATTTATTTATTTAATTTCATTTTAAAAAGGAAAAAAATAATTTATATTTCAGCACCCTCCTCCCCTTGCTGGTATTTATTTCGAGGAATACGAAAATTTATGTGTAAAAAGGATATATAAAAAAACATATCCAAGTTTTTTAAATTTAATTTGATTTATTACGTATATTCAAATTATTTTATTTTATTTTAAAAAGGAAAAAAATCATTCTCTTTTTAGCATCCCTAAGTGCTAATTATTTTGAGATAAAAAAAAAGAGTCAGCTATTATTGTAATTGTTTCTGATCTCGTTGAGACCTGAAAAGCACATGAGACAATCGATTCAGATATTTCGGCGGCGTTGAATTGTTTTTATTTTTTGTTTCTCAACGTTGAAATGGTCGAGGTTGTGTCGGAAGAGGGTGGGGGCTGGTGTGGGGTAGATATAACAGTAAAAATCGTCCACCTGTGGTCACGTAACCGAGGATTAAAGACAATAGAAATGAGGCACCTGTTGACTCCCGAAAATTGACACTAGAGACACAGCTGGTGACCAGTTGGGAAGGAGAAGAAGAGAGGCACTCAGAAGGAGGAGAAATTCCGATTTAATAGAAACTCTTCATTATATCAATCATTGGGATTCTCCTTCTCTACTTCCCTCTCTTTCTCTCTCTTTCACTCTGTCGATTTCTTCTTCTTCCACGATCATCAGTGTAGGATAAATTGAGGGTGGGAAAATGGCCCATTTCTCCCTTTCGCATTCTCTCTCTCATTCATCCTCTCCTGTTTACAAGCTTTTATTTAACCCGACATTCCGTAAAATCCAAAATGGAAAATCAATATTTCACTCACCCCTGGAGTATTTTGAGATTTAATTGTTTCCAAATAATATTTTTCAAATATTAAATAAATGTAGTATTCGAATTTAAAAAAATATAATAAATATCATCACACCGATAAGACCAACGCTGGTGATCACCGAAGTTAAGCAACGTCGGGACCGATACTTGGATCGGTGACCGCTTAGCCATGCTGCAGCCGGTTCGTTTCGGTTTATTTGGGTTTATTAAGGACAGGTAAGAAAGGAATCAATAAATACAAGTAATAATAATCACAGTGATTGTTACTTAACAGTGACCCAATAGTGATCGAAATACAATAGTCACATCGTACAGTATAAAAACAATAGCTACAGTAATTGTTTTTATAGGAGAGACAAAAATAATAATAATAAAAGAAAAATAATTATTAAAATAGCCAGCAACAACAACGACAATAAAAATCACAGTTATTACCATTCGTAAAATTGATATTTTTCGCGATTTCGTATACGCTGGAAAAGAGCTACTTATCACCTACATCTTCTCACTCGTTTCATTTTCCATGCACACGCTTAGCCCTCCAACAAATTTTCTTTAAATATATAAATACGATTTTCTGTTTTGCTTACGAAACTCGGAGGGTCTGACTACTAAATTAACTTCCTGTTGCTTATTTTTTCTTTCTTTCGTAGCAATGTGGGCTTCGTTGCCCCATTTGGAGAATTTACAGTTTCTTTTCTTTATTTTTTTTTATTATTTTTGCCTAGATATCCTTTCTGGTGTATATCCTGTATATAAGCCTTGCATCGGACTGAGTTGTCTCAGCGAACTCGTTTGGGTTTGATAATCCAACCGTGGCCTGATTCCGTATCCTTGCGACGGAAATAAATGCATTTATACATAGACGTACACATATATATATATGTAATTTGTATACACCAGGATGAATATATCGAAGATGAACATTTTAAACAATTTTTAACAATTTTTTAGAAGAAATTTGAAGATTTTTCGCAAATAGAATTTTTAATAATTAATAATGAATAATTATTGTTAATAATTATCGGAGTTCAACGTATTATTTATGATGTTATTATTTATGTTCTATTTAGACAAATTTACAAAATAGTTTTTTTTTACTCTTATTCTTATTGTTAATTTTTTATTTGTTATTTTCCATATTCTTTTCTTATCAGTATCAAATATTTGTCTTGTTCGCCTGAAATTAATCCTGTCCAATTCGAATTTGACATAAATTATTATTTAAACTGTAAAAATGATATTTCTAAGTGTTTTAAAAATGCTAATTGTGTAACACATTAATTGATGTTTTTAAAAAACCCCTGATTTTAATATTTTTGATCATTTCCTTGATCATTAAAAAAAAAAAGGATAAAATATTAATTTCATAAAATATTAATTAATTTTTTTGTAAAACCCCTGATTTTTATATTTTTGATCATTTACTTGATCATAAAAAAAAATAAGAATAAAAAATTATCAATACATTTATTGTCATAAAAAAATTAATTTCATAAAACGTTAATTACTATTTTTCCAAAACCCCTGATTTTCGTCGATGGCCGAATCCGAAAGAGGAATCGTCAACGTTAGGCTTACAGAAAGAAGCTGAGGGTAACTGTTTCGTTACACACGTATCAGTGTGACACTAATGCGCAACGTATATTTTACCATTTTAATAGGAAATGGCGTTTAGTCGTGGATACGCGATCCGAGACATTGCAAGTCGACGGGGCGGAAGGCGGGGGTGGGGGTTCCATTAGGCCGTTCCGGAGATAAAAACTAATTGCATCGTGTATACGAGGAAGGAAAGAAAGAAAGAGAAAGAACGAACGAAGGGACGCCCCGAAGGCGGGATGTAACGAGGAAGTGCGCGGGTTTGAGAAAATCATGAATAAAAAGGCTGGGCGAGGCGCATTGTCGGGGGTGGAGATGAAAGAGGGCTTGGGAATGGCAAGGGGGGGGGGGGGGGACAAAAAGCGAGCCTGACATTGCAAATAACCAAGAGTCTGGGACGAAACTGTATATGTATTAAGTAGAAGCTACGCGTGTACACACTTACACGCTTACTTGTGTATGCCTGTCTTCATATACCGCCTGTAATAGTCTGTAAGACAATGGGGCAATGGAAGAGAGAAAGGGCGGTGTCGGAGACCATGATAACCTCGCAGACTCTGTATCATGGGATTTTAAACCGAGAGCGATTCGTTCGAGGGTCAACGAAACACAACAAAAAGAGGTTTTTTTTTTTTTTTTTTTTTAAACAAAACGGTCTTTACAGCCTGGTTCGATCGAAAGAAATTTCGATCCGTCCAGGCTGTCAGAACAGTTTTGTTTTTTATTTTTTTAAATATTAGAATGTATGTTGAAATACTTTTTTTTTATACACATTTTGATATGTATTGTTTTTTCATTATTTTTAAAACATATTTATATGTTTGTATGTGTGTATGTTAATATTTATATTTATATATTTTTAATTAATAAAATAACACTTTTTTTTTGTATTGGCATTTATTTAAATGCTTTAGTATTATTGTAATATTTTATTCTCATAATTATTGTCATTTTCATTCGTTAATATTAGCTTCCGTTTCCCTGCCATTTATCTGGGCTCGGTGTCATTTTACTTCTTTATGATATTTTCGATTTTTTAAATTTATAGTCGTTTTCTTTTATATTACATAATCAATATATCTATTTTTGAAGATACAATTATGCAATACTGGATGTGTTTTGGATCGAACGTGCATTGTATACTTAAAAGAGAGAAAATACAAATGAATTTAATCGAGGCACAGTCACTTCGCAATGTTTGTACGATTATCGTTTTATTTTAATTTTTCGTTCGTTTTATTTTCCGATCATGCTTTTCAATATCACCGCACAATTAACGACCGCCTCGTTTTTAAATTTGTTAAATTCTTTTTTTTTTTCAACGTTTTCCACGTGTTGCCGAAGTGCACAATTGCAATTGCTTCGCGAGTCACTGGAGCATAAAAAAATTCAACGAAATTCGAGCATTCCATTCTGCTCGGGAACCACGTTAACGAGCAGTGTCCGAAATATAAAACGTGAATATGCGAAGAGGAAACGTTGATACGAGTTGAGCATGTCATCAGGAAAAAAAAAAAGCGGTTCGTGATTTCGTGTCGGAGAGGAGATATATATCTTCGTTTTTTTTATTTTTCGTTTGCTTGTTTGTTCGTTCAATTGTACGTTTAAAACAGGTTGACCGTAGATTCCGATATTTATTCTAACCGATTTTCCGCTTTTTAGCACGAGCCAAAGTCGTACAAAAAAAATGCGGACGACGTGAGTTTGAATGGGCCAGAGTTATGCCCAGTTTCCCTGTGCCCTCCTGAAAACACGGTTCTCACAAGGGACTGGAAATTTCGGCAAAAACCTCAACAAAGCGCTTTCAAAAGGGCAAGGGGAAACTGGAAACGAACGGTCAGTACGATGGACTTGAGTTTTGGCCAGTTTCCCTGCGCCCTTCTGAAAACCCGTTTTCAAGTGGGTCAGAGATATTGAGCGTACATCTTGAAAATGCGTTTTCAAGAGGGCACAGGGAAACTGGCAATATCTCTTTGAAAACGCGATTTCAAGAGGGCACCGGAAAACTGGGCAATGAAGGATGGTGTCCGCAAACAACTAGATAGTGACTTCAAATGACTCTAAAAAATTATGACCAGTCAACCGACAAATGTTGAGCGAAGGAGAGCGAAAAACGCGGCTAAAGCGTGGAGCTTACGAAGGAAATTTAGAAAGGGAAAAAACGAGTGTAAAAAAGCATCAAACGGAGAATACTTTTTTATTCGGAAGCATGAAACTTCCCGTCGTAATTTCTAATAAGCGAGTCGTGTATACAAGCTTAGCCGCTATTTTTCACTTCCCAGAGCGATAAATGAAGGGAACTCTTGGGTACGTGGCACGGACAACTGCGGACAAACGGCCGTAGACAAGACGGAGGGATGTACCTCACCGGACCACCCTATGCACCGTACAAACGCGTAATGAAAACCACCATGATCTTCATCACTCTCACGCGATTTCTCAACAGACCGCTGATACGTACTAATATATACATTAGTGAACAAGGAATTCCAGATCAACTCGCCCAACATTATTCTTCGATCAATTTATCTTGATTCTTCGATCAATTTGTCTTGATTCTTCGATCAATTTGTCTTGCAATAGAATTTTAAAAGCTCTGTTAAACATTGCCACATTTTCCCGAAAATGGCACAGCAAAAACATAAATTATTGAAGAAAGCAGTTTTTTAAATCTCTTGTTGATTTTGAAAAATATGGGAAAAGCCAAATTGTTATCTTTAAATTTTTTTAGCACGATTACACTCGCTTTTTTACTCTAGATAAAAAACTCAATTTTTTTACTAATAAATTAATATTTAAAAACATGATATTTTCATGTCTTGTGAAAATTAAAATCTCGGCCTTTCAAAACGAAAACAAAAAATAGATTGTCGAGTCGCCACGAAATTCCCCATACGAGCGAAATTTAAAGAGATTCTAGGTGCGAAAATTCGACGCTGTAGAAGGGCATCGGATTATGCGAATGGAGAATTCGAATCCCAGACCGGGCGTTGCCCATTTGCGCGAAACCGCAAATTTCCAGGATGGAGTTTCTCCATTACGCCCTTTTGAATCAAGCCGGTGCGAAAATGTAAATCGTCTTGAAATTCAGTAAAATTCAAAGGCGAATGGCAACCGCGTCGATCACGAGAGTGATAAAAATGAGAAATCCACCGAGCGCATCGTGAAAACTATAAACATATAATTATAATAATAATAAAAATAAGAAATAAATAAAAGTAATCAAAATGAAAAAATCCGCACTCCATCCAATCCATAGTCATCCAAATGAAAAATTGTAATTTAATTATTATAATCGAACATTTATTAAATTATTGATATTAAATTATTCAATTATCAAGCTTTCGAGTAACTCTTGATAATAATTAGATAATTCGAACGTTTGTATGAAATATAAAAATTGCAAATTTGATTCGTTGGGCAACTGGACCAAATGTACAGAAATTGACAAAACCTCAGGTAAACAAAAATAAATATCACCGATTTCGACTTCAATTATTATTGTAAAAGTAAAAAAAAATATAAATCGATAAAAAAATTAAGTTTAATTTACTTTTGAATCTGATTTAATTTCGAGTGCTTCAATTAAATGTGTACCAATTAAACATTTCAAAATTGTCATTTCCGATTGTCGATTTATTATTAAATAAATCATAAGCAAATATAAGTATTTAAACTCGAAAATCCACGATTTTTCCAAATTTAACATTCTTTTTGCACTAGGGTCGATTCGATAATACTTTAAGCGAGTCGATAAATGAAATAAACTGTGTAGTCGTTGTTTCTTATTCTGGTGATCAGACACAAAGCCAGAGACAGGCAAGGACGCAAACACACCTTTTTTCGTCCTTTCACAGTGTAATGATATGCATATTTATGCGAATACGCATATATACGTCAGACCGGTACAAAGTAGATAAATCATGAGTGTTCCATGTCAGAAATATGTATACGGAACACGGCGCAGCGAACTGAACAACTGACCGTGTCCACTTGTCGTACATCGTTCTGACGTACCAAAAGACAACGAAGAAAAGAGACCACTGCTGCAACATTCATGCACACCAAATAACGAGTCTCAATAACACGATAGTATGGGTACTCAAAAACCAGGCCCGGATCTTCACCATCTATTCATGAAACGTCGTTAATTTTTTTCAACCACAATTTATAGTTGGAAAGAAAAAATCAATATTTTAAAAATACTCAATTAAAATGATGGCATTTGAAAAATAAAAAATTTTAATTAGTATTAGGATGGTTTGAATTATAATTTGAATTCTTTTGAATTATTTGAATAATAATTGTTTGGGTTTGTTTGGGTTTGAATTAAATAATTTCATTGATTTTAAATATGTTTAAATTGATTTTTAATTGTTGTTGTATATATTTGTGATTATTCTGAAAATACTGGAATAATATTATCAGTAATGGCTGAATAAAAAATCATAATTATATATAAAGTGCGCGTGTGGTTTTTTTTTTCAAGAAAATTCTCACTTTTCATATTTCTTCGATAATTAAAATTCTGATGTCGTCATGATTTTTATATGAACATTTGCAGCATCAGATCTTTTTTTTTACTTTCATTTGCACGTGTTTTTTTTCAAGGACAAATTTACACTCGAACGACGATGAAGTCAAGAAAATAAAGGGAAAAGTACGAAAATGACACGCCTTGATGGGAGGAATGTACGTATGTAAAAAAGTATGTGTCCGTATCGAAGTAACTCGAGCAGAACCGATTCGGCTGAACGAACCACCCAGTAATAACAGATCGAGTGATCAATCTATCCTTATCGTGTGTGAAGCAAGATTACACACGCATACTTTCACATATATAACTATGGCGTACATATTTGCGTTTACAAGTACACATATACGGTCCTCTTAATGTTTTAAAATAGGATTTATGTATACAGGATGATTCACAGTTGTCAAGTTTTCCTAGCTGATCTGAAATAAATGATCGATTTCTCAATGATAAATTCTTAAACTTAATATATACGTGTGGTAATAAATATGATCAATAAAACTGAATTCATCAAATTAATTAAACAATAAAAATGTATAATAAACATTTCATTATTAAACATTGTGTCAATTAATTTAATCCAATTAAATTAAATATTTAATTTAATTAAAAATTTAATTTTAATGATTAATAATCAATCATTTATTAATGATTAATTAAATAAATTTAATTGGTAAACATTATTTAATAAAAAACAAAAAAATCGAAACTTCAGTTTGTTGTCACGTGTGGTGACTTCTTTGAAAAAAAGTTTGACGGTTTTAAAACAGTTATTTTCTACTTTTCAAGAAAAAGCCAATAAAATAATTCGATTATTATTATATCAACTAATCAACATTTCCTCCCATTGACAAACACAAAATTTCGACTTCGTCATCTTGACACATCAGAAAACAAATATCCGCAATCCTTCATTTTTTTGTGATTTCAAGCAGATCGAACGACCTTCACGTAAATTGACTCAGATTCGTTCGAAAGTTTATTAAAAATTAATTTTGAGCCGATTGCGTTGGTATCATTAATCCACATTGAAGGTTGAACCTTCGAAACGATTTGAAACGCAGGCTCTCAATTGGATAAAAAATGATTGCAAAGGTCGTTGGATTTTGAGGGTTAGTCTTTCCAACGATTTTCGTGGGTCAATGTCATAGTTGATGCAGATATGGTTGATTTCATAATCGGTCGGGCTCACGTTGAAGGAAATTACCACTGGTAGTCTCTTCGAGTGTTCGGATCGAAAAGCTGGCTTCGAGGGAGAGTGAGAAGAAAACGACGAAAAACAAGACGATTTCTACGGACCGGTTTGCCCGGAGGACTCGATCCTTGAGATATGCGATCGCCACTTCTCATCCTCCTACTCGTTTTCCATCTTCCTTTATTCTTCCCTCAAGCTCGCTTTCCCTCTCCCTCCATCTTTGCAATCTTGGACTTGACACTGAACGTCATTACGTAATATATATGTATATACATATTTATGTGTCCGTGTGAGGATTAAGTTCAAGTGTATTTCAACATCACGAGAGGTATATGTAAAACCTGAGTAGCAACGACCGGGAAATAGCCGGAGATTGGGTCCACATGCGCATCGTAAAATGGTGACTCACCCGAGAATATGACACAAGCTTGAAGTCGAGACCAACGGAATAATCGACATTTTCATAACGCGAATAACTGCGGGATTGAAAATTCCATGAAAATATAACGTGGAAGCTTGGGAAAAGTATGCAGAATTATATGGGAGCAATGAAGGTGCTTCGGGACGACAAGAATTTGGGAAAACGTCGAATGGGATAAAACGAGGAAAGATTAACATAGTTTTCTCGGGAACGTTCTATTCGGGAGTCCATTGAATCAAAGGAATATTCATATTTTTATTCTTTTTCTAATCAGCTGATAAAAATATTTTTTATTTAATTTATTTTTCGTTAAAAATATGTTTTGGAGTCCATTGAATCAAAGGAATATTCATATTTTTCTTATTTTTCTAATCAGCTGATAAAAATATTTTTTATTTAATTTATTTTTTGTTAAAAATTCATTACAATTTTTTTTCATATTTATTTCATTGTTCCTCTGCTCGAAGTATTTGTTTTTTTCTTCTTTTTCGTTGATCAGTCGGATAAAAATTAAACTTTGAAGATTCGATGTTTGTTATCGGAGTTTAATTGAAATCTTGATGATCGAAATAATCATTTTTTTTTCCTAATCGACGAATAAGCTTCGATCATGAACCGTGAAAATTTCCATCACGAATTATATAATTGTCGCCGCTATGCAACGAGTACGCGGTTGGTTGGACACACAGCTCATCGACTCGAGAGATGCCAATGGTTCGAGAGACCGTCTGGTGTTGATCGAAGTTTAGTTAACCGAAAATTAACGGAGCTCGAAGTGCGGGACGCAGAAGTACTCGAGACTTGGTCAAGACTCGTTAAATCAAGTGTAAATCGATTGTGTAGGCGTTCCTATGACGGAGAATCGTTTCTCTCTTGCTTACGATTTCTCACGCGCAAACGAATCCATCAATTTCAGCTGGAATAGTTGGCTAATTGGGTTGACCGAATTGGTGATTGGTCACGTTATTTCTGCGCGAAGAACTTCGTTATGGTATCACTAGGGGTGGACAATCGAAGAAGTCTAGATTATTTTTCGTTTCGCATTGCAAATAGTCAATTTTGCAATAAATTGACATTTTCATTTTCACTTGTTTATCTTTTATTTAAAATATATATTTTATATTTACAATTTATTGTTTAATTTATACTTTATATTTATATTTTATTATTTAATTTATATTTTATATTTTTACTTTATCATTTAATTTATATATTTATTCGCGTATTACTATTTTTTATCAACAATGACAATAATTTACTTCAACAACTGTGCATTTTTTAAATAAAAATGAACTCGAATTTACTTTAACATCGAATAACATATTTTCTTCCAAACCCAAACATGAAACCTCCCAAGTCACTAAAATGTTGATTCATCCATTCAAAATCCCTTTCTTCTAATGCATATTTTTAAAATAAATAAGAATAACATGAAATATCAGTTAGCTTATTTATTCCTGCGTCATAGTCTCCCTTAATTAAAAAAAAAGAAACTTTCTTCAAAATCTAACCTCCAAAAAATTTGTCGCCGAAGAAAGCACAATATTACGAAGCCGTTTTTATCACGATCGCAAAAATTGTCTCGCGCCGAGTTTGGCTCTCGCAATTGGACAATTTTTCATTTCGTTACGATAGAAAGGTGGAGGGTGGTGGTAGCGTTGTCATTTGTTTCGGGGCCGCAATTCGAGAGGTCCGCGCCACCGCACCGCGCGGAAATTAATGATAGTTGGGAATTTACCTTTGAAGAGCGATCGCCCGATAACATTCACCGTGTAGTTAACGTTTGTTCGTCTGTCTTTATGTTTCCGGACGTGAGCGTGTGTCCGCCGGTGGCTTCGGTATATTGGAAATGTGGTAAAGTGAAAAATGCCCGCAAACGCAATCCACAGCGTCACAGTTATCCCCCTTTCCCTCGTTTCATTCGTTTTTCTCTTTTTTTCAGACTTTTTTTCGTCTTTTTCCGTGCCTAGCTTGTAACTCCCCCTCCCCTATTTTCCTCTTTTATCTCTCGACGTCTCGAGCAACGAAAAAAAAACCAAAAAAAAAAAAAAAAGAAAAACGAGTGAAAAATACTCAAAACTTAATTGAATGTTTAGGGGATTCCAGGAGAGGAGAAACTGGACACCCTGTATAACTATCGTTTGGTCTGGCATCCCTGAACGATCCATTGCTTCAGCCAGTCGGACCAGTTGGTATTTCCGAAATTAAACAGCAAAAGTGTACTTAGCTACGTGTGTACACACGTATCCACGTGTACGAGGCATTTCGTTCGAACTCCATTGAACCTTGACATATCCGCGTTCTATTATCATTCCACATCCATCAGCATTGATGCACTCCGAATTAAAAACCCATCGAAACAAAATCACAATGGGATTTTAGATTTCGAAAATTTTATTTTCGAGTTTGGATCATGATTACGATATTTGTTGAGTTTATGATTTTTTTGTGCATCATTTTTGACGAATTGCATTTTTAAGTTTGATCTATCCTTCGGTCAATTATTATTCTCGATCACAATTTGACAATTTGTAAATGTCACAAAGTGTAAATGTCACAAATTGAGCATGTCAAAAATAATCAAAGTCACAAATTGTACAATTTCCAATATCATAAACGATATAATAAATGTAATTCTCGAAATACTCACAATAGTACAAAGCCCCTGAAATCGTACGAAACTTCAGTTCCATTCTGTATCCATAATTGGTAATAATTGAGTAAGCGACCGGTTTGAGTACCAGCAATGTCAAAAACTGCGTCTCTCTTCTTTGTGAGACATACTAATTTGACGGAAAATAGCTGGTGGGGCGACCGCGTGGTTACGCAACGCCAAAACCAACTCGAGGTGGAATGCCACGTGCGGATTCTCCCTCACCCCAAACGCATTCGTACACCCGAGCCAGAGTCACGTGTACTCGTAACTCGTTGGAAAAAGAGAAGAGTATTTTAATCTCAACCCAAAACCAGAAGTCTCGGTAATGGAAATACTAAAAATAAACACGATAACGATAAATACAAAATAACGGGAATAATAAAAATAATACCTTTTTATCATATTGATTAATTACTACGATATGATAGCAAAATAATATAGTTTAGTAATAATGGATAACACGAATAGTAATAATAATATTTTTCATGATTGTATTTATTAATTATACCGATAATAATAATACTAATAATAATAACAACAACAACAACAACAATAATAATAATAATAATAGCAATACTATCTCTGATCTTATTTTTTAAAATTATTATTATTATTTATTAAGTTAAAAAACGATAATTAAACAGGGAGTCTCTCAAATTTTTGTGACGTTTATAATTATTTGTTGTTATTTGTTTTTTAATTGTGTGACTTATTATCGGTTTTGTACTTCAAGATAAATTAATTAAATAGAGTGTCTGTCAAATTTTCGATTGGGATTAAGAATTGCTGTACACTCTTCAATTATGTAAACTATTAATCATAGCTGTCGTATAAATAAACGATAAAAAATAGTAAGATACTGACGAATATGATAGGAACGGCGATAAATAAGTATAGAACATGTATTGCCAGATCGTAAATGTTCACAAATAGTAGCTGCAATGCCGAGTCTCATACGAAAATATTACTGGATAGACGGAGTATCGGGTCGCGACACACAGCGGACGCGCAAGCGTCGTCGCTCCGCGGACTCGGAATCAATATTTTTTAACGACTATAATCATCGAAAATTCGGCGGAATTGCGTATTCGAGCAGCGGGTGTCCGATGGCCGAGAAACCTTCTGGATATTCCTGAATGGAAATCATTCGCAACGATGATTTAAGAATTTTTAACATTTTTTCGAGTTTTTGAAAGTTTTCATTATTTATTCAATTTTTAGATGTTTCAACAAATTTTTTACTATTTAAAAAATGTTTTGGGATGTGTTAGGAAGTTTGGGAAATTTAATATTGTTTTGAATGTCTTAGAAATTCTAAGATGTATTAGAAAATTTCAGGAATTTTTTATTTTAGTCT
Source organism: Ophioninae sp. A BG-2022a (assembly GCA_030523105.1). Lineage (NCBI taxonomy): Eukaryota > Metazoa > Arthropoda > Insecta > Hymenoptera > Ichneumonidae > Ophioninae sp. A BG-2022a. The sequence continues at coordinate 2,543 of JAPYZI010001190.1, read as the reverse complement.
TCACAAAGATTTTGAGAATGGATCCGTAAATTTAGAAAATTCCGGAATGTATTAGAGATTTTAGAGAATTTCAAAATATATCAGAACTGTCAGAAAATGTTTAAATACGTATAATATTTATAGAAAAATTCAAAATATATTTGAAATTTAGAATAATTAAAAATATCCTAGAAAGTTTAGGAAATTTGAATAAACATTCGGAATTTTTAGGGGATATAAAATATACTAATTTATCAGAAATTTCAGAAAATATCAGAATGTATTAGAGATTTTAGAAGGTATTAAAATAATTTTAAAAAATATATCAAAACTATAATTAAAATACATATGATAATTTACATCTTTATAGAAAATTTTAAAATATATTAGAAATTTACAATAATTTAAAATATTGTAGAAATTTCAGAAAATCGCTAAAAAATTGAAAAACGTTGAGAAAAATCGGGAAAAAAATGAAACGTATTCGATTTTTCGATATTCGTGCATTTTTCCTAAAAATATATTCAAAGCCCTAAGAGAAAAAGTAAATTCGGTGGCTGCGTAGTTATACGCCGCGATTTTTCACAATTTTCGTCGATACGAGTATGTGCGTACTCGCGAGTGTATATTTGAAGTAATTTATGGTCACGAAGTTTCATCTTTTTGTCTTCATATTCCGAGTTTTCATATTCTTGCGACGAGGTGACATTTATTCGGCTTTTTATTGGGCGAGAGGGATTCTCATCGCGAGATCATAATTCGCATTTTTCGAATTCAGTATGAATCTAGAAGAGGTGCGTTATGAAAACACCATCGGAATGGATGAACGTGCTCGGATGCTTTTCATATGGATAGGGCATGAGTGACGTTTGACCGCGGGCGAATACGACCTGTCACAAATCCTATTGTGATATATAGCTCCTATATGGGGAGATACGCGAAATACGATATTTCGAGGCTGACAGTTGATCCTCGACTAATGCTTGAGCGTCAATGCTCCAATATTTATGTACAAAAAAATGTCCGCACATATGTACCTTTTTCCAAACTTTTTCGAAACCAAATGAGACTAAAAAAGAGAAATTACTATAAGGCATTTCTGGATGGATATTAAAAATCGCCAGAATTATTCCAAATATGAAGATTTATAATTATTTATAGATCAAAATAAATGATATAATTTAACATTAATTATTTTTTAATTTTTCATTAAATAATTTACTTAATTTAATTTATACATACAAATTTTAATAATATTATATCATCAAGGTTTAAGATCCAGCGATCGATTGCAGTAAAGTCCAAATAAATAAACCGCGTCCTCAAGTTTGGCACTCAATTGATAAAATATTAAAAGTTGAAATATTAAATATTAAATAAATATAAAATGAAAGTTGTTGAATAAAAGTTGAATATTGTAAGTATGAAATAATATAAAATATTATAAAATATTATAAAATATTAAAACGCGTTAATTTATTATTAAATCAGTTAAAAAGTTTACTAAACATTTAATCTTAAAACCTCGTTGTCTGCTGTACGCCAATAAAAATCTAGTTTTCTCAAAAAATCTTTGTGTTTTGTTTGAATCGTAATATGGATTTTATTTTGCATTCAGTGAATCGAGCAGATTAAACTGCTGAATAACTAAAAACAGATAGAAACAATGGCAACGGAAATATTTATTATTAATAAATTAATCAATTAGAATTAATATTAATATTATGATATTTTCTTCGATTCCAATTAATAATTCACATCACCAAAAAGAAACAACCCGGTTTATCAGATAGAGAAGGTAGAATATAATATTGCATTATGCAAGTAGCAATCGCGTAATAATCAACAGGATTGTTTACAAAATTGTGGATATAAACGTAGCAAAATGAATGAAACGCACATACTCCTTACACAAACCCACAGACACATAGAAAAAGTTGACCATTAGGCATGTGTGTATCGACCGGATATTGCGACGCGTCGCCGGTATCCTATTACGTGCGGTGCCCTTCCTGCCATTATCAATGCCCAACCGTCCATCAGCCAGAAGCACAAAGACGTCGTCTCTCGCTTTTTTGCTATCCATCAATATTTGCACGATGGACTAAAAAAAGAAGGGTAACAGCTGTTGGTTCAATAAATTTTGTTATAAAAAAATAAGTGAGCTGAAAAGAATTTTCTGCGAATGAAATGTCCACATCTATCAAAAGGTTGCATGAACTTCCTTATTAGAAAAAAATCGATATTTTTGTATATTGTAATATAGCAATTTACAATTACATCCGCGAAAATTCAGCACACCTTACCGAGAACATACGACTTTTATTGATTCATGAAATCAATGGATTTAAGGGACTGACGAACGCGCTGGAAACTTTCGACGCAGCACCTCGTTACATCGGTAATGACAATTTTGGCGTTTTGCGCTGCGAGTAACTACCGACGGACGGCGCGCCCCGCACGCGAATTCGGCCGCGATGTCTCGACTTTTCGGGCGAAGAATCGTGGCAGGACAATTGCCAAGCGCTGAGCAGGGCGCGTGTGTGTTTATGTACGTGTGGATT
>JAPYZI010001189.1:0-35196 GCA_030523105.1 Ophioninae sp. A BG-2022a | reverse complement strand
TGTCCATAGCATATAAGGAGCTCACCCTACGACCTTTTGAAATTCCATGATTTTCAAGATTCTGGCAAAGTGGCCGGGGGAAGACGAAAAATTTTTTTTCCATTTTTAACCTTTCAAAAGGATATATTTGATCGGAAATTTTCCGCTGATTACGAATCTGCGAAAAGTTTTTGCCGAAAGTGCAAAATTAGACTAGGAAAATGAGAAAAACCCATTCTAGAATCCTTTTTGGACTTTTTTTCCTGCTGCAGATTACGGTAGCTATCGTAGCGACGGAGGTTACGTATTAGCGCAGTGAACAAGTGACAAGTGCCAAGTCAAAAAGTATATTGATTTTTCGAAACGATGCAAGCGCGGTCGGTAACAACGGAGAATGCGAACCGCTGCGCCGCCAGTCTGAAAATCGTTTAACTGAATTTTCTTGATGGTCGATAAAATTTTGAGTTCTGGTGGTACATTTATGTGAAAAATTTCGAAAACCAATTTCTCCGCTATTTCTTCATCAAAATAGATGAAACAAAGCTCAAAATGTGTACTTATGACCGCTTGAGAGGCTCATGCTCGGGAAATTTGTGAAAGTGCAATACGATGGATCGTAGCTCGCAATTGCTCCCACGGTAACCACAACCTGCACAATTATTTTCAAAATTTTGGTAAATGCCGAGCATGTTCCTCTTAGAACAAGCGTCCTGCATATACACAATAAATTTCATACAAAGCGGTTGAATAGTGTGGAAGAAATTAGATTTTGAAATTTCGATGTGGCTAGGAACGTGTTCGCCATTCCCTTAAAGAGAGACGAGAAAAAAGTTTTCTTTCCGTTCGGTTTGATATTTTATTAATATTTAATTTTTTATTATACACATTTAATTTTATACGTTATTTTGTTTAGTATATAATTTTACAATTTATTTGATGCATTTAATATTTTATTATATGTGTGATTAATATTTAATTTTATTATAAATACATAAATATTCATCCATTTTTTGTTGGACATAATAATTGTCCCCAAATTCATCAACCGTCTCTGAAAGAATAATATGCCACAAAATTCCACTAGTATTATGGTGTCGTTGGCGAAAAAAAATGATCAGAAGTTGAACTGAATTTTTTTCATCTGTAATTTTCTAAAGTACTAATCGTCATATCTTCGAATATTATGATTTCGGAACTTGGAATTTAGTAATACAATTTGAAAAATGATTATTGTTTATTTCAATCATAGTGCCACATGCTCGAGTTGCTTTTAAAAAGTTTTCACGCGGCGTCATTAATTTGTCAATTCATCGGTATTATTTTCTTTTTCCACTATCACCGCAACCCATTTTCCAGGTTAGGTGTGACGGTGGCAATTAGTCCTCGCAGTGCGAAAAGAGACATCCGGACGTGCTAATGAGGGTGACAGAGACAGATGATCGTATTTAGCTTTGATCCACTAGCTGATTAGTGTCTTTTCCCCAACCGCACAAAACACACGTGGCAAACCACAGCGTGTACAGTCAATTCCACCGGAAGTGGACTTGCCCCAAGTACGAAATTTCGATCAAACGACGATACCGTAAAAAATCTTTTTTTCTCTCAATCATTTTGTTCCATGACTTGGTTTTCTATTTTTTTGAAAAAAATGATCGGAATTACACCTTTATTGTTCCATTTTTTCACTCAATTTTGTCAATCATAATTATGACAATAATTAAGATCGTAATAAAAATTACGTCCATAACAAAACTTGATAAAAATCGAAACATTCAATATAAATAATAACTTCCAAAAGTTAAATAATTGCTACTATAAATGCGAACAAACGTCGTTGATTTGTTTAAATTTATTTGGTTATTGGGTTTATTTGCATTTGAAAATTAATATTAAAAAAACAATTATGATATCTTCTTCAAAAGTTCAAGAATTACCATTACTGAAAACAATTAAATAAATGCTCCTAAAAATAATAGCAATTATTAAATATTTTCAAAAAAAATGGTCCCCAATCCTCGGGCAGGACAAATGGACGATTTCAAAATGTACCATAAATGAAAAAAAGAAAAAATAGTTCAGCGAAAGAAATTGCTGACACATGAGGCTCGATCTCGAGCGGAAGAGCCCATGCAAGTAGTACGAGTCGGGCTGTAGTCAGACACTGGATGTATCCACTGACAGTCGACAATTGGGAACATGTGCGGAGCCCCAGCGACCGGCTCGTTAAACTGACCTCCATTCTCTCACCCCTTTGGACACATAACTTGCACCCGTATACTCTAACATATTTTTTATCACACATTCGTATCTCCAATTTTCGTGTTTAGCCGGTCAAAAAAATCATCCCTTCTGCAGCTCTGCAGGACAATTTTTCTTGCGTACTGCAGCAGTATTAAACGAGATTTAAACAAAAATGTACACTTTTATGTTACTACTTTACAATGGGCGACAAATTTTGGTGACAGAGTTTTTCCAAAAGTATCTTTTTGGCAATATGGCGAAAGCGATAAAAATATGTGACTACGGGACTTTGCTCGAGTCTATGATGGAAATTTTATGCGTTTTTGATCCATAATGAATTTTACGATGATCCATGAAGAATTTCGTATAAAAGGTATCGGTCAAACACACGTTTGGCTACCTCGACTGGAAGAGCTTAAAACGGATCGTTCTTGCCGATTTCTGTTTTCATTGACATTATCATTACCAAAGAAAGTAATAAAAATTGAGGCTTCTCGACTCAATTTTTGTTACTTTCTTCATCAACCTAATTTGACTACTTTTTATTCAGCATTTAGCGAAAAGCTTCGGTAAAGAAGCTGAAGGAAAGCCGGAGTGCTTTCAGAGCTTAAATTACATTTTCTCCATCTGAAAAAGATTCGAGTAAACCGAAGTGCACGGAAATTCAAATGTATTTTAACGTCTCAAAGCTTCGATAAAATAAAGTTCTGCCAGTTTTTACGAAAATATCATTCGAAGAAAGTTTTTGAAATTGATAATTCGATCTTCGATTTTACAAGTATTATTTACCTTGAAAATACGGGTGAGTAAATATCACTGAATTATTTTTTTTCATACATTCATACATAATAATTTTTTCGTCATTTCTTACCGACAGAAATAATTCGTTGAAGCGCCAATTTGACTTAATTGAGGTCCAAAAAGAGTAAAGTCTCAAAGGAAACTCGAGGGTATCATGTTCGCTGAAAAAACGAAGGTTTTCCAGTTTCTCCGGTCGTCGAAAGTTTACCGAATAGTTTGATAAAAATATCCAGGTGTACACACGTACACGTGTATAAACGTGTAAAAAGAAAAAAAGAGAAAACGAATATTAGAGTGGATGTAAAGCCTTACATGCTGTCTCCCGGTGGCGTACTTGTTGGAAAAGATTTAAGATGAACGCCGGAAGAGATGCAGGACGTAAAAGTAGGAAAGTACAGCGAGGCCAATGTCGCCTTACATATCAGCCAGTTTACCCAACCCTCCGTAAAGACATTGAAGTATTACGGGTGAAAGAGTTTCCCCGAGACAATCTCCAAAAGTTTAAGCATCACCTTCGACGGAATAAAACTTAAGCAACGTAAATGGAAATGGGGGAGGGGTAAGAAAAAAAAAGACAAAGTTAAATGGATAGCGTTGAAAGATATCCGGAACTTTTCCACATATTTTATCCGGGCGAAAAAGAAAATCGATTTTTCACGGGATCTCATATTTTTCATGTTTCAAGTCAAGTGTATTCATTCGCCATTGTTTAAAACGAACAAAAAAAGATTTTCAAAAATTCAATTATCTTTTGCAGACTTTTAACAATAATCGAGGATTTCGGTTGGTCTTATCTCGACTCATAAAATCCAAATTGACACAAATTCGACTGAAATGGCGAATGTAAGTAAAACTATAAAAATAAATGACATTGATTCGATATAAAAAAAAAAAAAACAATGATTCAATGTCAATAACAAAATAAAAATAAAAATTGAAACATCAGGAGCCTAGAACAATCAGTGAAAAAAATCAATTTTTCATACTGTCAATTAAATCGTATACAATGTATAGAACGCATCGATTCTTTACACGTTGTACTGGCTATTCGTAGAAGTCGAAAATAGCTGACGTCCGCAGCGATCGAAAAAACGATTCAATCGGATTAGGCGAAAATGGAAAAATTATCAATGCAACTGGATCTTCTAAAGAGTTTTACGTGTATGTGTGTATACTTGTGTGTACGCGAAGGGGAGAAAAATACTCGGTAAAAACTCTTGCCAAACTCGACAATAGGGACAGCCATGAAGGGTTTGGGGACGTAGGGACGACGGTGAGAGGGACGTGACGGGAGTGCGGGGGGTGGGATGGATGAATAGCTATTGCTAGATGCAACGATGGAACTTTCACGGTTGGTCGGTGCCGCGGAAACCCTCAACCCCGTCAACCCTCCCGTACGGGAGTAACGCGCGAACGAGAAGGGTAATTGAAATCGCGCGACGGTAAATCGCGACCACATCGTGCGAGCTCCGCACGAGCGAGCGCGAGCTTTCAATGCTAGGCTTTGCGCTCTTCTCCCATAGCGCACATTAATAACCCCATACTTGTATAAGGGATTTATTATCGTATACGGAATATAGCATTGTAATATGTCATTCAGTATTATTCCACTTACGAACGAAACCCATTGTGAAAAATACTGGAAAAGCATCTTACCGTTTACAATTTTACGACACGTGGGATGAAAACCGTGGAGGATTTATCGTGCCATTGGAATTGCTCAGCTTTCGACTGTTTTCTTGTCGAAAGAATATTGTTGGTAACTGTTGAGAGAACTTATTGGGAAAACGACTGGAAATGGCTATTTTGTGACACTTGTGATGAAAATGGTAAAGGGTTTATAGTGCTATTTTTATTTGTCAAGTTGGACCTGTTTTCTTCATGAAGAAAAATTGCTGATAACCATTCAGGGAATTTATTGAGGAAAAAGCGAGAGAAGGATTTTACTATTGAGTATTTTAGGATATTTGTAAACAAAATTATAGAGGCCTAACCATTGTAACGACATTAGCCACTTTTGCTTCTAATTTTATTTCGTTTTTATAAAATACAAATATGCCATTAGAATTGCACCAAACAATTTTCTTGCTAAATGAAGAAAAATTGTCACCAACCGTGTTTGGGCTATCATTGAGGTAAAAACTAGGAAAGTATCTTACGGCTTACAGCTTACAAACGTTGCGAAGACTTATGAAAAAAAGATGAAAGCTAAAAAATCGTCCAAAAAAATTGCGCTTGTCCAGTACTTTCCTCAGGAAATAAAAAAAAGCATGGCTTTAACCATGAAAAGAGGGTATAGCGAAACGGTGTCGAACAGTGGTAACAAAGTCAATGCGGTTTCATCGACGTGACCAAAGTTCGATGGTTATCGAAACATTAAAGAATATAATTTCATTGAAAATAGGAAATTATTTGTTCGGGAGGCTGGCCCCGTGCCAGAGTGAGGGAACGAATTGGCTCGACAAAATTGTCCTCGCCATAACAAAAATGCCCTTCTCACCACATTTTAACATGGCCACATATACATATCTGTATACACACATATATATTTTATCTAGCAATTCAAGCGGAATTGATTCTTGTACGGGCATTATTTTTTTTTGTTCGTCCTTTCACACGAGTACTTAAAAAATTCAACAAATACCAAGCCACATTCCCCCACCCCCCGCACCTACTACCAACCCTTTTATTACGTAAATAAACGAGGAAATTCGTACGAGTCTCACGCGTCGGTACGGCTTGAATGAAAATTGGCGAATTTAATCAAACGTTCCGGCATTTATTGATTTATCAAATCAACCAGAGAAACGAGAGGTGGGGGCTGTGGAAGGGCCGGGGGGTAGGGGGAAGGGAGCGCGAAACGCGGAATAGCTTGTCGAGAATAACGAATTGACTCTTTTCCCCCTCTGCCTCTTTCCAACCCTTCAATAACGTTCGCCATTTTTTTCTCTCCTCCTCCTCCTCCTCCTCCTCCTCCAACCGTCTCCCCCTCCCGTACGACTCTCTATATTCCCACAGCTAATGCAAAGAGACCGGAAAAAAGTCTTTATTATTTCTCGTTTCGTGAAATTATTGGATTCGCCGGACGGAGATGTGGAGCCGAAGAGACCGAAAGAAAACATTGAGCGGGGGATGAAGCATTTTATTGAATGAACGTCATTTTACAATCCACGACCGTAAATAGGATACAAAGAAGAAATATTTTCGTTTCGCCCTCGTGTTTTACATCCTTTCCAATCAATTCGAGAGTATAGAAGCTCGAGGAAATACTCATTGCTAATTAAAACGTTCGAGTGTGTAATTAACGCGTGAAAAAGTAAATCTCATCGAAACCCCTCATGCACGTTCGAAGGGAATTTGTGATTTTGTTCGTTAATGATAATTAAAACGTTTGACGTCAAAAGCCGAAAATATTTTGACAAGCGTAATATATATAAAACTGGAATGCTTTTATTGTTAATCGCATCCTGCAATGAAGCCGTTAATAACACAGATTCAAATGGTGTGCCTTTTATTTTCATGACTTTTTGTCTTGAATGGCTTCCCCTGCGAAAATGTGACAGGACATTCCCACAACTTTATGTACGATCCAGGTCTGGGTTGCCGCGTCCGATTAACATACCAGGTCCGTTTATGGAACAGATCAGGAATATAACCACATCTTTTTTTGGGCAGAATATTGAGTTTTCCTCAGTAAAAAATCTCGACCTATTATTAAGTAATAACTTGTTCGTCATCGACACTATTACTAATTAAATGTCTTAACATGATTATGTTTATTATAATTGTGCGCTCTCTGTATCATCCTATTAATTTTTGCCGAACAATAAACAACACCTGGCAATGGATGAAAAAAAAAACTAACGACAAAATCGTCGTTAGCTGTACGAATCCTCGATTCGTGTTTTCTCTTTTCTTTTTTCGTGATACGATTTCCCCACGATATCCGAGAAATACAATGGACACCGGATTTCGAGGGTAATTGCATCTTCGTCCAATATGCCTTTGGCGTGAATACGCTGAAAATCCATGACATCCTACCCGTATCCATATCGAAATGATCGCACGAAGGGCCAGTGCGTAACCGCAATTAGCATACGGCTGCGATGTAGAATAATGGCCAGCAAACCAAAAGCGTCCCGCCAGAATAATTTGGAAACCAAAATTGCCGCTGCAGCATTTCTGCAAACAATATTATTGGTACAGCTGTTTCGCCTTTCCGAGTCCAATCGCAGAGCCAATTTGTGTGTCGTCGCGGCAGCAAAGCGAGCTTGGCCAATCGAATTTATTTCGTCCCGGTGAACCCTCGGGTTTTCCCTTTTTAGGTTTCCATACCCAAAGGGTGTCAATCGGACCCCACTGCTGGACTGTCGAACCGTCCATCAAAAAACATCACAATTTTTATGAATCAGACTAATATTTTTATTTCTACTGGATGGGTAATAAAAAATTGCCAAAATTCTTAAAAATATGAGGTATGACAGTTCTCGTTTGAATTATAATACACGAATTATTTCAAAATTTTTCATTAAATATTTTAGCAGTTGTTAAAATATGGATTCAACATAGAAGCTTATAGGCAAACAGCTAGTGCACGGAAACCAATTGTTACTAAACGAATGAAACTAAAGAATCCTAAATTCCCGATGATATTGGAGTGAAGATATTTATGTCAATTCTTATAATGTAAATACTCATAAAATATCAAGTATTATTATTCAAGAAATTTAAAAAAATAATTAATAAATACTTGCAAGATGATAACAGCAATGTAAAATTTCATCAGACAAATACAATATATAATGATAAATTTAAAAAAGGACCGTTGCATTCACCTAAATAACTATTTTTCTCGTCCACTCCGAATTCCAAAACAATAAAAAAAAAATAAACTTTTAATTCACATTTCAACGAACTTCCTCAGCCGTTTCGAAAAAAAAACCCAATCAAAGCTCAACATCAACGACTCGAATCGAGCACAATTTTTAGCACGTAAAAAAAAGAAAAAAAAATCTCATTTCTATCCCACTTCGACAGAATCCACTGACGAATGTCGCGTTTGTGTTGCAGATAACGATCCAAGCGTGAGTCCCAAATTGAATTTCGACCGTCGCAGCGTCGTCAATCGAAAGCCTCCCTCCCTCTTCCGGAGGGATTTCGGGGAAAAAAACGTTAACAAAAAAAAATAAAACAACAAAATCGTATCGTTCCAGATCGTCTGATCGATGCCAATCGACCGAAGGAAGTTTATCGTGGGTTTGTGACACAACGAAAGAGACGAAACATAAGTATAAAAGAAAAACAAAAAAAAAACAAAAAAGGAACAACAACACGAGGACAAAAAGGTGCAATCGTGGATAGGAATCGTCACACTTTTGTCATTTGTTTCGCTTTTTATTTTTTGCGAATCGACGTCAGATATATTCCTGTTGGAATACGTTGGGTTTCCAGGCACGACGAATTTATTGTTCCATACGTATATACACGGAGGCAAATGCAGGACTGCTGAGAATAATTTACCGGAGTGAAACGTTTTCCCCTTTCCTCGACGTGAGAAGGGTTTCCACGCCTTTACGAGAAAAAAAAAATATATATATATATATCCATATAGGAATGGCGATCGAAACAATAGTTCCGCTGTTCTATCCTCCATACCCAAAGAACACGACCTCCGAGAGTGCTTTTTCCATCCCCCTGTCTTTCTTTATTCCCATTTCAGGATCGATCGGCGCTTACCGACCGATTTTGCATTTCGAACGAACACGACGAAAATCGACTGTCCTTGAGAATGCCTTTCGATGAAAAAAAAATGAAACGAAAAAAAAGAAAAAACATACATGAAGAAATTCAGACCAAAAAAAAGTGATACGGTTGGAAAATATCGTTCGTTTTTTGTGGAAGGGAGGAGTGAGGGAAGAGGATATTTGCATTCAGCTTGACGTCAGAAAATGACGGAAGTTACATTCGTCGATTGCAAGGATAAGACGAAACATCGAAACGATATTTTTTAATGCATTACCTGGCAAAGAAACGCTGGTGAACACGGTTTATCGTTGACTATGTTGGAACGCGATGGTACGACGATAATTACATGTTGATGCGGTCAAATGTAGCCCTGCCAGCTTAGTTGGCGCGATATATGTTGGACGCTCCCCAAAGGGGTGAATTGGACAAGGGGGCCATTTTGGATACCACACGATCGGACTTCTAACCGCAATCTTATACACGTGTACAGTCTTCTTCAAAAGTATTAGTCGTAACGATTTTTATTTTTTATTTTTTTTATTAGGACGGATTCTAATCATATATCTCAGTTGGCAAAAATCATATACCAATTTTCCAAACGGAGTTTTGAAGTGGATAAAGCCCGCTGTATTTTTCTTTTTTATTTCAATTTTTACGATTTTTTGCGTACCCGTGACGTAATTTTGAAAATACCATTTTTTAACAATTTTCTAGAGGTACAAACAGATTTTATAATTTTTTTATTTTATATTTTGAGCAGCGCTGTATACATTTATATAATATTGTGGTTTGAAATCCTGTGTTTTGCACTTTCCAACCAAAACCATCTAAAAGTGCATCATTGCGATACAAAATTTCGAAATGTAAGAAAAATAAAATCGATAAACGAGATTCGACGATAAATCATTTGAAGGATCATTTAAAACGAAAAAAAACATGGTGCTGCAACTGTGAAAAGTGCATAAGCCTCAAACGTACGATCTAGGACGATAAAATTCCATCTTTTACTGTAACGAACAAATACACGGTAAACGAAACGTTTTTTTTTTTCTAATGAAAAAAGAAAGGATGTAAAAAAAAGGAAACGTTTGTATAGAAATCATAGAGAACACCCGAATTGGCAAAAAACTAGAAGAACGATGCGGACATTGCCTTCATCGATGAATTCTCATTTAAATAGAGTGTCATTTTTTTGTTTCATCCCGAGTCCTGAACTCTCGCTCATATCTGTAGGGGTTGATCGATATTCTCTGATACTATCGAGCCTTCATCATCATCGACGAACCAAGAGATTACGAAAAATAAATCTCGACACCCGGAGGTGCTATGAATAATATTTGCGATGAAGCAGAACCAAAAAAAAAAAAAAAAAAACAGAAAAGAAAGAAGAGAGACGATAAAAAATAAAAAGAACGTCTCGTGGATATTGATCATTTATATTTCGTCGTTAAAGGGAAAATGGAGAAGTTTCTTTCGCGAAAATCGTACCGAAATGTAGTACCTTATTACGTATATAATAATTATAAACCAGCGACACGTACACACACCCAGACTCATACACATCAGTGCGACCAAAAGCCTGATAAATGATAATGAAAAAAAAAAAAAAAACAAATTCTACGGAATTCACACGCACTAAGTATTTATAACTTGAAAAAAAAAAAGAATTTCTCCCTTTCTCAACGAATTTAACCTGAAGTATATCGAAAGAAAAGAAAACATTATTCGCGAAAATGAATAATACAAAAAAAGGAAATTTCATGATCCAAAGTAACGTTGCCAATCGTACTGTTCCTTTCAACAAATCAATGAAAATTAAATCTCTGTGTTTGTTTTTTCTCTCCTCGTCTTTCTCTATCGAAGTGATGTAAGAGCGAGTATAACGTGTAAGGATGAAGCAAAAAAAAAGGGAAACGTGAAGAAGCGAACGAATGAAGATAAAAAAATGTGATCAAGCTTTGAAGGTGGAGAAAAAAAACGTATCATGCGGGAAGAGGAATCTATATGATAATGTATATATTAGCACGTAAATCAATATACATATACACGAGGGAAAATGTTTTATCCATTGAAAACGAAAAAAAAAATTAATAAATAAAATAAATATAATTTAAGCAACGATCGTTCGTGATATGATATATTTTTATATGTAAATACGATGACGTTCCTTCTTGTTATCTCGATAATACGTAATGTATGATACTGTAAGCTCAGCTGAATATTCGCATAGTTCGAATTACGATTGAATCGTCATTAAAATTATATCGCGTTGACGGGATCGAAGAATTTTACGTGACAATTTTTATATCAAATTTCAAATTTTATTCGACAAAAAAAAATCATCGTCATTCTCTTTGGCCCTCAATTTATTTCTCTCTCTCTCTCTCTCTCTCTCTCTCCCTCTCTCCATTTCTCTGTCATAAAACGTCTCATAACTCCCGAAGAGCAGACGATTTTTTCAACGTCTTTTTCCCCTGTTTCCCATCTCAAAAACGCAACTTCTACCAGACCCAATTTCTTCAAGGATTCTTATCAGCCTTTCCATTCCAACGAAGAAAAATCTTCATCGAGAATGACTCCTATTGATTTTTCTTCGCACAATGCACAAAGCCGATTAACGAGAACGATTTTTTTCTATAAATTCATTTCCTCGGATATCAAGTTTACTCGCGAACGTTCGGGTTCGCTTCGACGTAATGAACGAGTTTTTCAACGAGTATTATCGTTGATCTTCGCTGAGATTTCGTTTCGTATTCTCGCGGATTTCGGGCTGTTTTTTTTTTTCAGCGAAAACGACAACCCCGTCTACTTCGCGTATCCCGTTTCATACCTGGTATCTAGAAAATGTCTTTAACAGATTTGCACTCGGAAAAACGCAATCCTAAACTAAATAAAATTCGAATGATGTAACGAGTTCGTGAGAAGGGACTGTGACAGAGGAAAAGAGATAGAAAGATAAATAAATAAAAAAAATAGGTACACAGAGAAAGCGGGAAAGAGAGAAAGAGAGAGAGAGAGAAAGTGGAACGAAAAAAATGGACGAAGATAGAAGTTACGCGAGAAAACTCTGCCATTTTTTGTATTACATACCAACGGAAACAGCGAGCCGATAAAAACCAAAGAAAAAAGAAGAAGAGAGAGTTCTCCGTCGCGTTATTTTTCAGTTTTCACAGTTACCGATTACGTGTTTTTTTTTTTTCCTTGTTTTTTCGAATTATCCACTTTTTCACGGTTCGCTATCGCGTTTGAATGGGAAGAAAAACAGGCGCGCGCGCTCGCCCTCCCAATTCCGGAGCACCGACGTTCGATTCTTTTTTGCCTCACTGAGAAAGCAGCGCCGCCTGAAAATCGAGCGAATACACTTTTCCCGATTTTTTTGTTTTCTACTCGTGTACCAGAATCCTGCGTTTGGTCCGCGTGGCTGACGAACGTCGAGAGCTCGATGGCCGTACACATATATATATATAAATAAATAAAAAATTTATATACATATATATATATATATATATATAAATACACATAATATTACATAAGCAATACGAACGAACGTATCGAAAAAGCGTATTAAACGTATGATTGTTTATAATGTGAAATCATACCACGATTATTGTAAATGATAATTGATAAAAATACATTTAAGAAAAATAAATTTGTGTACATAATTTAATGTTTTTAGCTTCCTTTTTTTACATTTTATTTATGCTGGTTCACTTATTCTTTTGTAGTTTCCTGATCGAAAAAAAGAAACGGTTTTTGTGCATTTATGCTTTTTTACGTTTTTGTGACATTACTTTGTTTTTTATCGTTTCATAGAGTCTAACAAGTAATTCAACATAACAACGAGATTCAATGTCCAGCTTTACGCATTTTTACGTTTATTGTTATATTTCTATTAATTGATTTATGTTTTATGATTATTATAAATATTATCCATTTTTCTGCTCAATTTAATGAAAAATTCGTAAACGATTCCCGTATTATTGTTCTACCAAGAATAACCTCAAAATCAAGACACCTTCCAAACTCCAAATACAAGGTGATTTTTGTCGATTTTTCAATACCCATCCAGAATACTTACACAACTTAGTACTTCTCTTCCAAGCATGAAAGTGCTCAAAAGCTTGCTAGGAAACAAAAAAAAAAGAGCAATCGCCGTGTTTCCAAATTTCAGCAAATTCTTTCGTCCCATCAGGCGAGTCGTGGAAAAATATATTTTTGACGTCTAGTGCTGACACCGGACATGCCTCGTATATCGAGAAACGACAAACCGCGTATACGTTTCGGGCGAGCGATCGAAGTGAGAAGCCCGTGAGGAACCAAGTAAAAAAAAAATGGGTGAGAATAAAAATAAAAAAGAACGTAAACGTGGCCTGTATCAGCAGGGATGCTGCAGCATTCCGATCACATACATCTGATCTCGCCGTCGCCTTTTATATATGTATATAAAAAAAAAGAAAAACGAAGAAACGAAAAAAAAAGAAAAACAGAAAATAAAACGAAAGAGATCGGAGACTGAGACGTTCCCATCCTCGACGTACAAGTCCATTTTCTATACATGAATTTCCTGACATACAAAGTGGCGCGAGTCTCGAAAGGTCGATTCTTACTGGCCGTTGACATACGCCCTTTCGTTTATTCCCGAGGCTCCATACATAAAATTCTTTATCCATCTCTGCTATAGCTACGCTTCTTCATCCGTAAGTGCACGTGTGGAAGGGCCCACTGTCGCGAGTCTGATATTCTCGCTCGTGGTGGCGTCCGCGAGGAGATTCCTCGTTTTCTCGACGATCGCGCACGGAATTGAGTATTTCTTGAGAAACCCGGAAACCCTTTTGGCCCTTCGCGATTGATGTACGCGCGGGGGTATCGACGAACGATCGAGTACTATTTCTTGCAAACACACCCCTACTCCCACCCCCATCCTATCCCTTTCCTCACCTCCTTCCCTCTGTAACTTTCTCTCCCATCCCAACGGTTATTCGAACCATAAATTTTTCATTGTTACACAAAAGCTTTCCTACCATTGTCGAACTCGATGGCAATTGATTGGGAGACCGCTATGCGCGAAGGTTCAACGCTAGGTTATTCGTGGTTGCATAATTTTTCGGAACAAAGGGCTTTTTGTTTCGGAACAGTATATTTCGAAAGCTCGACAATTGTTGGGAGAAACGACGTCGAAGAATAATACGAACATTGACTGATCTATTTTCAAATATGAAAGGGTTACGAGGATGAAAAGCTTCGCAGCTTTGAAAAAAACGAACTTCAAATTCTGCCAGGTTATTTGAAAAAGAAAAAAACACTGAAAAAGATAGCGATAGGTAAATGTTTCGCGTATTTGTGAAAATTTATTGTTGTCATCCTCGATCGAGATTCGAAAGCAAATTTCGATATCGCGGCCGATATCTTTTTCACGAGTCGCAGAAAAAAGAGCTTTTTTTCCGTCGGTGCTTTTAGCGACTCCTGTGGGAAATTTTTTCAAAGCTCTTTACCGTATCCCCAAAAACGATACCCAAAGAATACAATCCCAGTAATTTGTTTAAAAAACACATCCAAAAAAGGGTGCAAAAGATACAAAAATCGAATAAGTAAAAGCTTGCTACCTTCGTCGAATTTTGCCATTCTTATCTTCGATTGTGATTCGAAAGCAAACTTCAAACCCCTCGCTATCTTTTTTTTCGCAATTCCTCGAATAAGAGCTTTCCCTCCATCCCGAAGCTTTTTCGCAGCCCTGTATGTGGAATTTTTTCAAAACTCGTTATCGCATACCCGAGAACTACGCAAAAAATATAAACTCACCGACGCTCGGTAAAAAAAATATGTTTAAACAACATTTTTTAAGGCATCAAAAAGAAATACCAGCAGCTCGAAACTTAGTATACTCTACGAATTCCACATTCATCTCAACTCTAACTGAGGGAAATGAGCATTAATCCTAGCATATTTTATTAAAAAAAAAATAATTTCAATTTACCACATGAATTTTATATTACTAAAAAATATTTATTTTTAAAAATAATTTTTATATTAAAAGAAAAACATTTATTTTTTAAGTCATGTTTACACAAATAAAATATATTTCTTTTTTAAATATAAGAAGACACGACCAGAAAAAAGCTTCGCATCAACGTCAAATTCTTCTTATACCCAAGCGAGATAAATGAGTTTCGGTTTT
Source organism: Ophioninae sp. A BG-2022a (assembly GCA_030523105.1). Taxonomy (NCBI): domain Eukaryota; kingdom Metazoa; phylum Arthropoda; class Insecta; order Hymenoptera; family Ichneumonidae; species Ophioninae sp. A BG-2022a. Next base: position 20,255 of record JAPYZI010001189.1, on the reverse strand, counting down.
ATAACAATTATTATTTAAATAACAAAAAGTTTCGAATCTTCGAATTTCCACATTCTTCTTATCCACAAGCGAGGAAAATGAGCTTCAGCAACACGATGCACGTATATTACTCCTGCGTATCGGTACTCATCGAGTTTTGAGAGACTCGACTGTCCAAAACTTTGTATGATTCGTCGTTTAACTTTCAGGCTTATGGCAACGACGAGGAAGCTTCCGGACTACTCATATATGAATGGAGCACGAAGTAGATTTACTTCGTTCAATATCTTCAAGCACATATACATGTATATACACCCATGTATATATAGCATCCTGATATCCCTCCGTATAGGTTATACTACACGTACGGGTATCTGCATCCGGTGTCACTTGAAATTCCGTATCTCGACTATGGCGAGCCGGAGTATGGAGTCCCCGAGCAGTCCTCATCTCGCTTCTCTTCAGCTTCGGCAAAGTGCCGACGTGCGAGTTCATATAATGCCATGCCAGTATCGCGAATGCACACTCGACCGGCTGCTACAAAGTCCTGGGTCTCCGCACGAGATAGATGAAGACAGAGAGATGGAGAGAGTCCACACTTTTCGAAAAAAAAAAAAAAAAATACTAACAAGATTCGAGATACTCCGGTAAGAGTCAGTTCATCGACATAAGGACACGTAGAGTATCGACCTAAACTCACAAATTTGCGAAATCTGTTCGGCAACACGAATTTATCAATTTTTAAATTTAATAAATACGTTCAAAAAGTGAATATGTATACGAAATTCTCCAATGACTACTGATTTAATCATCGTTTAAATAAATCTTTCCCTATTTTATTGATTAACTCAATAAATTGCTTCATTTTAAATCTCGATCATATAATATTTTCGGAATTTGGATCGATTTAATTCGATTCGTTTAGCAATGCCTGAAAACAAGGAATTACAATATCTTGGAGCAAATTTTAAACATTATCAGTAACGACTACCAACGATAATACGTGTACTTGATTAAATTGAAAATTCAAAATACTCCTCGATTTCTCGGTTTTGAAAAAAAAATATTTTCCAACTCAACTCGGCAAGTTCCTCTTTTTTGCAGGAATCAACGAGGATACCCGTAAATCAGTATTTTTGTACTCGAAACCGTTGGATCGTTGGATCATAGAGAGTCTCGGCTCGCCATGGCAAAAATTCATTCCAATAAAGGGTTCCGACGAAACGTCTAGCGTTTCCTCGCATTCTCCACTTTGTGCCGGTTCGAGTTTTCCTCGTCGCGGTGCCGGCGTTACTTCTCATCCCGATGGGTTCCTCCTTGCCCCGACAAAATTCCCGTATCATGCGAAGCGCGAAGTATACGAATTCCACGACGCTTATTAGACTGAATCCGATAAAGACTCCGCAGATTCCCCCGATATTGCCTGAAGGCGGTAAAACAAAATCTGAGAAATCCGATGAGAATTTTATCGAGGAATTCTTTCCCCCGGTGAGCAACGAAATTCGTGAAGAAAAAAGAAAATGATAACATCTTTTTTGTTTCGTTTTTTAAAGATATCTTTGACTTTTCTGTTTTCATTTTTCATTGATATTAAAGTTTTCCGTAGTTGGTCCAAAGTGGGTGTTGAATGCAAAATGAAAATGTTTGTCTTTTGTTCTTTTTTTGATTTCGGGTAATTTTTTTTTATTTTCCTTCGTCTTTTTTAAATTTTTGCATTTTTATCAAGATCATCGAACAAACAGTTATTTCAAAATGGAGAAACCGTGAATTTATAAGTGTAGATTATGTCAAGAACTATCAGTCCACCAATGTTTCAGATTTTTAAACATTTTTAAATTTTTAAACATCCACTCAATAATACCTTAAAATATGAAAAATCAAACGATAGCTTCGATAGCAAAAAAGTCAAGGGATACTTACTCAAAAGCTCGTACCAATAATACGAGGACTCTTGTCGCAATCTCACGCTCCCGTGTTTCGTAAAAAAAATGTGAACGATACTCTGGTTCTCCAGCCAAACGTTGTCCCTTCAAGCATCATCGTCGAGAGTCGTTACTTACAAGATGCCTTTCTTTTACATTTGAAAGTCTTCGGGCTCCCGTTCGTGTGAAAGAAGCGGATGTACCGGAATGAATTGTAAAAATATCACCAATTTTGGTTCGGCCAGTCTATCGGTCTAAACGTCTGGAAAAAAGTGAATACCGACTACCCTTTTTTTTTTATGGGTACCCTCTCGATGAAATTTTCCCGGTGAGTTTACAAGATTTTTTAAGGATACTTTCCAACACCTTAAAGAATATTTTTTGCAAACGCTGAAATAACGTCACATCAAATTTATAGTTAGTATCAATTTTTAAAAAACTGTGGAAACGCCATCGTTTTTTAAATAAAAAAATTGCAAATCCGTCTCTTAAAATCTGATTTTCCAAAAACGCTGAAATACGTAATTCTTGATTTTCATGAAGTTTCGTTTATTAAATTACTATCGAGATATCATTGCGGAATTTTCATTTCATCAACCGGATACCCACAGAAACACATCGAAGTTCATTTTTTTCTGGAAGTCGAGACAGATGATTTCGAATGACATAAACCGATCGTCAGATCATCATTTCGATCGTTAGTTCGATGGCAACAACATTCGGGAACAATCGATTAATTACTCGAATAAACGATTAATTGGCACTTTTCTGGCTTTCAGAATATTTGTAAAACGACCCTTTTTCAATTCTTTTTTCATTCGAACGGTGCAATTATATTTTTATATAAAAATTACAATAATTCCGTGTGATAGAGTCCTCGATCGAGATAAGTCGCTGTGCTGCGTAAATAATATCGTACGTCATTGCAAGCCGGCCAGCATCCCTTGCACAGCTTCTCAGTTTCTGGATTCATCTCGTATTCGCTCGCATTTGTTTCCAAATCCTTAACTTTCGCCGATAACACCGTCGAATATATTTCTTCGAACGAAATTAATATAATTAATGAAAAGCGTACAAAAACCTCACCAAGGGTTTATTTTTCAACGACATGTTATTTTCATTCCATCAAGATAAAGATTAATGAAAATCGGCTTACCTTCGTGGACTCGTAAACAATCCGCGTCTTTCATGTCGCAGATCTTTCGATTATCTTGTTTCAAGAAAAAAAAATGTCAAAACTCGAAATTTAAAAAATGAACAAATTGACATTTATTAATGAAAAAGATCTTGTACGTATCTGAAGAAAAAATCTTTTGGAAATCAATTAGTGTAAGTAATCAAATGCGATTGACAACGTTATTAAGGTCAATAATTATTTGAAAAAATAATTATTGACCATCCCTTCAACCTGAACTGCATTTTTCATCAAGAATTTCCAAAATTTAAAAATTTTTCAATCAATTTACTTTTCGGAAAATTTGGAATTTTTGCAGCTGTCCAAAAATGGCGTTTTTTCTTCTCGCGTATATTTGACGGATCGAAAATCAAGTTTTGGCTCGAGTAAAAAATAAAGTAAAAGTAAAAAACCGTACAGAAATACAAAGAAAAACAAATTGAGAAAAGCAACGAAGATCAAATAAAACGACGAAATAGTGATTTTTAATACTCACATTGATCATCGCCGCGTCTCGGAAGGTAAAAGGGCCTGCAATTACAAGTGTCCCATACAACGGCGGAGCGACAATCAACGAGACAGTCGCTGTACGTGTAACCGGCGTATAAGACCGGAAGTTCGTCCGGGAAAATGCACTTCCGTTTTTCCACGGACACGCTACGAATATCGTTTTTGCTGTAAAACGACGTCACGTCCAATCGAACGAAGGTTTCCGTGGCGGGTGACAGGAGTGCCTCACCAACGGAACCACTTTCGGTGTCCGGATAATCGTGAGCGTTGAATATCGTCACCTGGGAAGCGAAGATCGAGGTATCTTCTATTTTCATACAATCATTGATGAATTAAACGTTAAGGGGTTACTACCGTGACACTTGGAGTAAAAATTATTCCAAAATGGGTGATTCGTGGATTTACATGTTTGGATCGCGTCGTGCATATTTAGAATCACGAATCGATCGTTTAATAATAAATTAACGATTATAAATGTTCATTTTTCACTTTTAATAATAATTCAATTAAAACTCGACGACATTGACGTACGCTTGACTGAGGTTCTGTCAGTGACTGTTAATCTGTTCCAATTGTCACTTCAGATCATCCCATCAATAATTACCCAAACACTCGATACATTTTGAATATAGCAGAACTATCATTTCTCAAATTTAAAGAAATCTTGATAATTTCGCAATATTTGTCCAGTAATACCTTCAATGGTTCATATACATTATCACACTGAAGAGATATTCCATTATTTTCCGTGCACCTCGAAACAGCTAGACATGTTTTTGTACTTCCAAGTAAACCTTTTTAATATACAATTAATTTCAGCTGTTTTATATTCATCGAATACTCGATTACCCGGACGTTGGGAATATTTTAAATTTGACCTGCATTTCGAGAATTACTCGTATATAGAGGTGGGACGAGCACGTACTTGATTATTAGATCATTGCTGTATTTTTTAAAACTTCCAATCTACATGACTTCTCGTTCACTGTTATTTATTTTGAATAATTGCATCCAGATTTTGTTGAAAAATGTCGACGATGACGCTGAATGAAACTGAAGGTGAAACTTTTCAAAATCAAATTATTTTTCATACCTGAAAGAATTTTTTTTAAAGAATTTAAATTTCGTTTTAAATTCCATTTGATACGAAATTTATATTTTTAAATTTTCCTTTGTACGTCAAAAGCTGATTGTATCTTGAGCTTGAATTATTTTCAATTTTCATTGCAGTTAAATAATTGAAGAGTTTTTTTAGACGACTCGATTCATCGAGCCTCTGACGTACCATTCGTTTACAAAATTTTATGAAAAAATTTTAACTGATACTGAAATATATGTAGAATATGAGGGACTAGAAAAAAAAACTTCATTCCGTCAACTGAGGGTTCATAAGAAATCGGGAAAATACGTGTTTTTTTGAAGCTCCGGATTTTTAGTTTCTTCCTCATGATAAAGTGTTTTGTTAATGTAGATTTTTAATGGAAGTGCTTCTTTTGCTCTTTACGCGGTTTATACTTGAGAGGGCTCGTATTCTCACTTTCCATCCCATTATAGGCAACACCGGATAAAAGTAATCCTCCGCGAATGGCTCCATTACCACCGATAGTCCGTTGGTTACACCAAGGCTGTTTATATATTGCAGCTCACTCGGCTTTTCCATTTTTATCATATCGCTTCTGCTGAGAAAAGGAAAAATTTACTTTCCGCAAAGTAAGCTCACCGTGAAATTTATATTTTCGATGATACGCCATCAAAAAGCGTTGATAATTAGCATATTGAAAGGAAAACGGAAAGAATGTTTTTTTTTCGTGAAAAGAAACGGCAAAAAAATGTTCTTTGTTTTCTTATAAACAAAAACCTACTTTAATTCGATCGGAAGACATCACAGCGAAAATAAATAATCATTTTTAATTATCATTGCAATTATATTTTTATATAACATTGATTATTTTTAATCATTTAAAACGAACAAATTCAAATTATTTTTATTTTTTATTATTTTGAATTGTCTTAAATGAAAAATTATTCGTTAATTTTGCAAAAAACGTGTGAACCCGTTTGTTTAGACTCACGTAGCGAGATCGTCGGGCTCTCGAACGTAATTGAAAGTGCAACAAAAGCCATCTTGAGTTTTTCGAAACATAAATATATCCGAGCAATTTTTTCGTTGGCCTTGAAAAATGCACGTCAACAGTCCATCGGTGCAGGTTGGTGATAACTGATAATTATGAATTAGGAAATAATCAATTGTACTCATCAAGCGGCGGATATTTAGAAGTGTATGTTTTCGGCTTGCGATCGTTACTTTTTTCATTATGTTGGTAACATCGTAATCGCCCTTGTAATATTCAACGAGAAGTTTATCCAGATCTTTCTCCAAGGCCGGATCGGGATTAATTTCCGCACCGTAGAGTGAGCCCAATTGTCGTATAAGATGCAAAACGTCAGTGAATTTCATACTCGTAATGTTCGAACTCACTCTGAAAAAAGCGAGGACAAATAAATGATTTTGACCAACAGTCTTTAACAATTTTGAAAATGATTACATTTCGTTGGCCATTTCGATCGCAGCTTTTCGGCTTATCCTGTTTATGTTGCAGACGACGATTCCTGAAATCATTAATCAATACTCACTCACGTGCCGATTTATTTTGACACGAGAAATTCAATTTTCAAACGCGCGAATAAAAGCGAAACGGTCTTTACCCGGAAATTCCAACTCGTTGGAGGGATAATTATCCGAGTCAACGACTGTAACGACTGGCACGTCTAAGTACTCTCTGTAAGCGCTATTTACTATTATTCCCAACATGCATAGCGTTGTCGTGTGAACAACGATCCACATTGCCCTAAGTCAATAATTAGTTTTTCAAACGATATCGAAAAATTGACGGCGTATACGTTTTTCATTTTTTCCTGTTTTTCTGAGTATTCCAAGTACTTCGCGAAGTAAGGTTCTAAGTATCGCTCAAGTACCATCGTACATTGTATTTATTCTAAATACTACGTGTTATACCAAGTACTATTCCAAGTATTACCCCAAGTATTATCCTTTGTAATATTCTAATTACTTTTCCAACAATTATCCCGAATATTATTCCAAAGTACTGTACCAACTATGATTCGAAATGTTCCAATGTTGCTAAGTACTATTCTAAGTATTATTTCTAAGTTTGTTCTAAGTATTATTCCAAATAATATTCAAAAATCTGTTTTTCGATTTAAAAAAAAAAGTGACATGTTTACGTATTCAGACATTTACGTATTCTCACCTCTCGATCCAAGATCTGTGCGGCTCGACGAGATATCGATAGCCAATAAGGCTCGAACTTTCGCAATACTCGCGCAAACATGTCCGCAAAACTACGAAAAACGAAGACCATACGAAACGTCTTCTCGGATTCGTCGATACCCATCCTCTTCTCGTATCACGTCCCAACTTTTTCTTTCCAACTTTCTCGATATTATTCATTTGTCACGTCACCCGTGAACGCGAACGATACGATGGAGTGCAAAAATCTGTTTTCTCTTTCCAAACATTGATTTGACGAGTGGAAAGAAATAACGAACGATCGGAGAGAAGGGTGACGGGAGGAGGGGGGGGGAGCAGTTTTGTATGCCTTTCTTCTTTTTCAATCACGGCGAAACAATGGAATCGGGCTTGCGATTGTGCGCTTTTGGCGATCCACTTCGAAACGGGAATACCTCCGGATTTTTACACCTATGGTCAATTCTCGATGCACCGCGTGAATATACCCTCGTCGTAAAGTCTCCGCGTGCAGGATCGTCGCAACGTGCCCATCCACACAGCCCCGAGAAAACTACCAATCATTCGAGGGAAGAAAAAAGATGTGATCGTAAAAAAGAAAAGGAAGAGTAGGTGGGGCGGGGGGGGGGAATAAAATAGGAGCGAATAGAGTACGCCGGGCACGGTAATATGCATAGAGTTGAGGGAGAAAAATTGTATCGCTGCTTTTACACCGCGGTCTCCGTGTAAATATTTAATAAAGTGCATAGCCTTGCACCAGACCCGACACCACCTGCCCTACGATGAATACTATACGAATATACTGCCAGTCAAGTACATCGTACACAATGAGACTTTTCTACACTTATATATATATATATATATTTGTATATTTGTATATTTGTATGTTATATTTAAATGCTTATATATTTATATATTTTTTATGTCTGTATGTATCGGCGAATGTTCCATCCTCGTACTTGGTTCCGCGATCCTTCGTAGCACTGTCAAAAAATGTTTCGAAAATTACGAAATCTCGGAAGTACTGCGATAAAAGCACGAGTGGATATTGCTTCGAAAAAATATTCAATGAATCCTGTAGAACGTGAAAGAATCGAATATAAAATAGTAATGTTAATAGCGGTGCGTTATCTTTTTCGTATTTATTACTAATATTTGTATCTATTTATTATTAATAATTGTGATTATAGTTACAAAAATACTAGTATATCCAGTGGAAAGTATGGAATATAGGTTAGATTAATAATTTATACCCTTGAAAAAACGTAAGTTTTTTCGAAAAAACTAAATTGAAAAAATATTTGCGTAATTTGAACAGATTCGATATCCGCGTCGTGTTTTTCAAAATCCTCGTTTCATTAATTGGAACTTCGTTAATTGTTAATTACATTTGGAAAATTAACAATATTTTTATTACGAGGGAACGATGCTTTGCGTGAATTTCTCCAATAATAATAATAATAATAAACGCCTCTGCGCTTCGATATCGCGAGTACAATGGAAAGATAAACCGAGTACAAAAAAAAAAGATAAACTGCCGCATTCGAAACCAAATGGGGCAAGAATCGTTCGTTCCACCACTCAGCGAACTTCAAATATCGAACAAATTATCGCATACGTGCCCGCGTTTATTTTTGAAATTTTGTTTTATTATTTCGTTTTTTTTTTTTTCGGTGTAAACCCTGATCGTTCGTCCAGTCGAACGGTCATCGACTTTCCATTAAATTTCCACCAGGACTTAATTTGCAAAACTCGATTGTTACAAATGATGGAGTACACGCTGCCGGTTATTTGCACTTTATGGGGAACGGGTCAACCGAAAGTACCTCAATGTAATATGTATATAACGTAAAGGGGTAATACGGCTGAAACATTTATAAGTTAAAAGAGGGCAAAATGGTAACCGCGAAGTGACGTTATAGCGCAGCTATTTTACGAGATGTACAGATTACTCGAAATAATCTCTTCGTCAATGTTCCATTATAGATATCCGATTTTTCAGGCTTTTTGTTCTCGGCTAGAAAACGTCACGATAAGTTTCCAAAAGATGACAGAAATTTATGGAATATTATCAGATATTCTAACCCGTTTCTTCGCACCGGTGTGTCTTCATTTATCGACGAAACGTCAGTTACAATTAAGAACGTAATTGAGCTAGGAAAAAACCGACTGCCGAGACGTCAAATTTTTATAATAGAATTAATAACCTCCAATTGCAAAGTACAATTGAATCAATTTAATTTAATTGACATTGTATTAATTGAATTTAATTGCAACCGGATTAGTTGAATTTTGTCGTTCTATAAAATCAATTTATTTTAACGAAAATTAAATTAACAATTGCGATGAAATACATTTATGAATTGTAATTGATTCAATTGAATTTAAAGTAATTTGATATTGAATTTAATTGTTAATCGATCTAAATTATTCGATTTTATGGGAAAAATTTCAAAAAAAAACTTTTTCTCTGTCGATGAGTCAATCAGATTGAAATGAATATTTTTGAATATAGAGATCGTCGAGGTCCAATTAAAAATATTGGCCGTCATGAATAACGTTTTTTAGTGGACTTTTTTATTGCCCGTATTATTTTAAAGTTCATGTTTGTTATTTTTATACGTAGACGTAGGTGTTTCGCGAATAAGGAACTTCTCATATAAATTTCATTAAATATCGAATGCCACTTTCGTTGTTTTATTTCCATTTGCACGTACTCGTAAATGAATATTGTAGAAAAAGCCCGTTAACGCCGTCAAGGCCTCTCCATGCGTACAGGAATTGAGTAGCGGAAATAATTCACCGTGGGAACATCTCTTCGTCCACACGCGCGCGTTTCTTTTTTTTTTCTTTTTCAGTTTTTTTTTTGTTTTTCCAATGTTGATTGCACGATGGGTAGACCGTGTTGGAGCAACGCGAGGAACATCTGCGAAGCCGCTGTTTCGTTCTCACTGGAATTTCGATTCGAATTTCGGTTTCCTACAGCTTACGGCTATTTCCGGACCAAACATCATTTTCATTCGAGTTTCATGGGCGTCCAAAGAACAACAAGAAAAAAAGTCGACTTTCGCAGAAAAAGAACGTTAGAGATATAGCGATCGAAAACAGATTAGCCTATTTTGTTAATGAATGCTCATTCGTCGGGGTGTTCAAGTAAATATTTATTTTGCGATTGCGATGATTAAACGATAAGAATTTTCATGAAACGGAGGGGTCGCGCGTTATGATTTAACAACGTGTCACTATTTTTTGTTTAATAAAAAAATGAATAAAAATATCATTTATTTTTATCAATAAAGAGAACAAACTGTCAGCAATCAAATTGCGATTCAAACATTTATCAAATTAATTATTTCATTCACTCATTTGATAAGCATTACGGAGATGTTTAATCAATCAATATCAACTACATTAATGGTAATACGATTTTTTGAGTTTCGTTTCGTTAAGAACAAACGAGTCGACATTATTGTTTCGTTGAGAACGAAAAATCTTTTTCAACTGGCGCCAATACTTTTTTTTACGAATTTTCCACATCTATCGATCGAAGAAATTTTTCATTATTAAAGCTCAGGATGATTTCGCGTTCCAGTTTTGTCCTATTCTCGATTCAAAGTTCGCAACGTTCCCGATTTTTCGAAATATTAGTATACTATTGCGCGAGTAAAGGAAAAACATTCAATGGCCTTTGACGTAACGAACGCTTTTTTTTTTCTTCTCTCGGATAGCGGAGCATTTCCGCGCCCTGGTATATCGAGATTTGCGTGTAATTATTGTTAGCATTGTACGAGAACGAGCTGCCGCGAAAACCGGAGGTCACGTGGTATATTTCATTTGTCTCGAGAGTAATGGCTCTGTGAGTAATCGGCTACATTAATAACTTTATACGGCCGAGGTTCGTAGAAAGCTCCGTGCATGTACAGCCGGTTGCAGAGGGGCGGGGGGGGGGAGGAGAAACAAGAGCACACAAATGTACGCGCTTTTAAATCCCTCGGCAAGAACAGATACACGATATGCATGACTTTTGTTTCCACAGGGATTTCATTTTCGAATACGCACGAGGAGCACCGCCCCGAACTTTGTTTTTCTTTGTTTTGGCTTTTCGTACTCGGTACACATTGAATATTTTTCCTAACTACTGGACAAGTTGAATTTTCGGTCGAATTTCGACGCTCCAGTGCAAATGAGAATTAACAAATTTTTGTGAGAGCTCGTAGGTTTTTGGTTTCGAACGTAGCTTGTTGAATATTTTTGGAATTATTCTTGGACTTGCAGGATTTGCGATTATTATTTTTTTAAATGTGACTTTATGGCGTTTAGGAACCGGCCGGCAGAAAGTTCATCCAAAATAAAAACATCGTAGATTTTTAGAAGTCTCGATCGGGTCGTATATGTTTAGCCTTGCTGAATTTAATAATGAATAATGAATTTAATAATGAATTAATTGAATTATGAATTTAATAATGAATTTAATGATGAATTAATTTAATAAAGAATTCGATGGTAAATTAATTTAATATTAAATATGTTAATAATAATCCTTATGTTTATTTTTCTCTTTCGATAATGATTTAAGTCAAGCTTGAGAATATTTGAGTGCGCTTGACTGTAGTTTTGTCAGCAACTGCACATTTCTTCCAACCGCTTGGCAACAAAAATTTCTCAATTTTTTATATAATTATTCAATTATATTTAAATATTTAATATCTTATTAATTTTGTTTAACTCATTTATTTAGTTTATTACTTCATTAATTTTGAAAGATATCCTCGCAGTTGTTTCACGATTTCTCCGTGCCCTTCTGAAAAATCAGTTTAGTAAAAGCAAAAATGAAAAATGGCAGAAATCACGAAAGCATTCAAGGGCTGACGGAAAAAATTCGTATTTTTTATATTAAATTAATTATAGCCGAAAATGTGATTTTTTTTTTTTCGAACAACTACTAGAAATCCTGCCATTTTTTTAGGTGGAAAGAGCGTTCGGAGTATTTAGCTAGGGTGGACAAATGACTGGGAAGATGCGCGTATAAGATATTTTTGAGCACTCACGAAGATGTCAAACCTCGAGTTCGTGCAATTTGTTTCGGAGCGATTATTTGTGACACAAATTGAAAGAGAAAGAGACTGAAGGGTTGAAGAACAAGACTTGAGTCATCGAGGAAAGGAAAAATGGCGAATGATCAACAGAGTGCGGTACTAACACGCGCCCTCTCCGGAAAGAAAATCAGAGGAAAGCCGGAGGCTGTTATAATTACTAGGAGAACCATCTCGTATTTTTTTTTATCTTCCATCCTGCGATTCTATCATCTCGCGCGACTCCCTTGCTTCTTCCATTTGTTTTTCTCTTTCCCTTGCGTTTCCTCACTTTTCACGAAAAACCGTTGATTCCTTTCCTGCTTCGTAAATCTCTGTTTGATTTTCAACCAACTCTGTAATTTGCCAAAAGATCTCGTACTTGTCTCTTTACGGTAAATGGGAACCGATTGATCAAGTTTTTTTTTTTTTCTCATTTCGTTGCACTTCGGCTTTTTGAACGATTTACTCAATTATTTGGAAATTATTTATACTTACTTGGAGATTTCGAGATCACTTGGATTTTTTTACGGATTCAGAGAATACTTTGATGTACTTAGGGATTTCGAAATTTCTTAGACTTATCTAGAGATTTAGAAATTACCTTCATTGGAAGATGACTTAGATTTTCTTGGAGAATTTATTGACCCTTTTTTCATGACCTTTCGTGCTGTGGTAGCACGGTTTTTTTGGCGTATTTTTATTCGCAATTAAGGAGCGAAATAAACAATGAAAATCCCCGGATAGACGTCGAAAGTCATCCACCTTCTACTCTTTTCTTGCGTAGTCGCCCTAATCAACCCTTATCGGTCGGTTTATTGACTCTCACGCGTCGAAACTCGGCGTTTGGCCGACAGGACAAAATTAAGAGGAAAATGAAGCAACTGAAAAGTAACATAATGCGTGCTGGAGCACCGAAATTACATTTCGGGCACAACAGACGACATCTCTTAAAATCTGAAACAATTCGAGAATTCGTGAGATTCCTATTTTCGTGGTGAAATTTTCCGAATATACAAATATGACAAATGAAAAATCATTATTGCAATCATTTTTCAGATTTTACTGTTTTTAAAAAAATCGTAATCATTTTTCTTAAGTATACGAGATAAATACTATTTTCATGAATCATTTAATTTTTTCGAAAGAAAGAGACCGTCAATTGGGGAGGACAGAAAGTTTCCTATAGACAACTATAAAACCATAAAGTTCTCCGAAAACATAAATAAAAAAGATCGCAACGAAACATTATTACTAGTTCGGTCACTGATTCGCAATTGTTTTTAATTATCAGCTTTATTTTATTTTTCCAATTGCGTTTTTAGCTTTCTGCAAAAACGTGGGAAAAAGCTTTTTTTCGCGCATTTATAATACCAATTGATCATCAATTACGTAGGGGAAGTTACTAATTGAGAATAATGGACAGCGTACCGAGTAATTGAGATATACAGTTGGCACGTTTTCGAGGGGAAAAAAAAAACGAAACGTTTTTGTGCGGTACATTCGAAAGACTTCACACGTCAGCTTTTGAAGTGCAGCCACGGTACATGGAGCATATAAAATAGATGAAAAAAAATAGGAATAAATTTTGCTCGGAAAGAACTTTGGGCTTGACACATTTTCAAATTTTTACTGTCGATCCTTTTCGCAAAAAACGTCCACAAAAAGTTCGACACACAGCGGGTGACAAAAACGACGAAATGCTTGAAAAAACTCACGAGTATTAAGAGGACGCCTTTAGCCAGTTAAAAAATACATTTTCATGATATGTTTTTCAGGACTTATTTAACGAAGTGAAAATTCGAAAATTTATCGACTTCAAGGAGATTTAAACGATTTAACCCAAACATTTTTTTCTTGCACGTATACAAATCTATTCATTACTTAATTGTATGGACTATAGTATTATTTTATACAAGCAAATAATGACAAAAATGTTAAAAAAGTATATCGTTTCAAACAAGAATAGTTGCGATTTTTTGAAGTCACCAAAGTACCTTTGACTTGTCTCTCCCATTGAAGAAGAATCGTAAAAATGTAATTTGGTAAAAATAATGTATGAGAGTAATGAATAGACACAAGAGTCTTGGCTTATCAACGACGGATTTTGGTAACAAGGAAAGGGGAGCAGGGAAGCACGAAAGGTTTATGCGACGATAATACATCGGGCTTTCGTCGCGCCCCAAATCGGTAATACCATAAAATATTCACGGTTCTGCCTTCGTACCGAGGCTTTTGCTCACCCGATGATCTTATTATTCCACAAACGAGACTCTTGTCTGCTGAGATTCCTCTCCCTTCCTGCGATTTCTCATGGTCCCGAGTACATTTGCATAAGGGCTCCGCACGGGTGACCTTGTAATTCGAAAAAACGAAACATTACTCTCACGTTGAAATTTCAAAAATGATAAACGAACTTTCTTTTTTATTAAAAACCACGTTCTGTCGTGAAGTGAACGAGAAAATAACACACAATTCATTTGAATCTTCTTCAATACCAAAATAAAAAATTCCAAAATTCTGAAAGAAGAGAAAATAATAAATTCATAACATTTTATAAATTATCGAAGTTAATAATTAATGGAACTGTCAAAGTTGGAAAATGATATTTTGCAAAGAGTAAGAAAAACTTACCTGTAGTTCGTTTGATACTATAAATAAAATAATGAAACCGTAAAAACGTAAAAATTTATAACATTTCATAAATAACGCCAAGAAGTAAATAATGGGACAATAAAAATAGAAAAAAATAATATTTGGTCGTAAGTAAAGATTATCTGAATATTGCTGAATACTTAAATAAAAATAACGATAACATGAATGGAAAATAATTTATGAATTAACAAAATATGATAAAAAAGATTATTTAGTCATATATAATAAAAAGCAATTATTTAGTCATATTCAATAAATAAGAATATTATCAAATAAAAAACATTTATATCGAATTCACGTTTATTGTTATATCACACTTGATATTTTACACATTCCTACATAACATATTGAACATTTTTACAATAAAAAATGTAAACAAATCTTTTCCAGAATGATATTCGATTCATGTAAGCTTCCTTCCGCGCTGAAAAATGTACATAGAGATTCTTCAACATAATATTCTACAAATTTTACAATCTTCTCCATGAGTACAAACGCAAGCCGATAGAGGGCCATTACTGAGTAAAATATTCATAAGCGCTCGGGATTTCCATCATTGCGGCACATTTTTATAATCTCATCGCTTTCAAATCCGTTCGGATTGAGGATGGAAATAAACTTCATCCATTAGAGTGCTCCTTACGATAGAAGTATCCTTTGAAATTTTAATCATGCGCCACCCATCCAATGAGGTACAACGCGTCGAGCCTAATCAGCCGAAGAAAAAGCGGAGTTTCGTTGCAACGCAGAGACAAACGAAAATTTCATCGGTGCTTCGGAATAAAATGAAGTCCTTGTAATTCCTACTTGGTCCTTCAGAATAAAATTTCTCGTAATTTCCAACGTCGCGAGCTTTGATAAAACTGGGGATTTTCGTTTTTCCACTATTTTCTCTTTTATATTTCCATGGAACGTGAAAATTAAGAGAAAATATCACGCAGATTTTCAAGACGTTACTGGACGTTAAAAAATGTCCAAACGTCTTGAAAATTTGAAAAACGATCGTTCTTCATAGAATAACAATTCCTAATTTTTCACTAAATACTCTAGTAATTATAAAAACAATTTTTGTAGGCATTAATGCTTCCAAAACGAATGGAACCGAATTCCCGAAATTTTTGAAAACATTACATCATAAAAATTTGAAGAACGAGGGATTGAACAGACTAAATTTCTAATAAATAGACTACGTTCTCGACTATGCAAGTCAATTTATAATACAGTGAAAAATTTATTTTAACGACGAGTTACTGAGCGCTGAGATGTACAGTCACTGACGAAATCTCAATCAAGCACACGTCAATATCGTGGAATTTTACTTGATTTATTACTGAAAGTGGAAAATGAATGTTTCTAATTGTTAAATTATTGTCAAATAATTTATTTATAGAGCTAAACACATACGACGAGATTCAGAGTTGTAAATCCACGATTCGCCTTTTTTTACTAACTTTTTACCCAAAGGTCCATCGAGCAATACTTCAAGTGTAAAAAACGTCGAAAAGAATGGAGCAACACGAAGAACGTTGGGAAATTGAGAAAAAGTAACACCCTCGAAGTATTTCTATATCGGAAAATAACAGTGGATATATAAATATACATGGATTGTATGAAAATTCTTAGAGTCTACGTGCATCTATTTTCATTATATAGCGTCCTACATTTTAGCATGCTTGAACCACCAACATCCGACATTATTAATCCTTTACATTGCACCGTCCAGACTCTCGGTAAAACCCAATTTAATTTCCCCGGCACGTTGTATATTTATACCGTAATAAAACTTATCCCCTGTAACCGCAATGCTTTTTCCAATGTTCCGCATTTGATGAAATTCCAATTAAAAGATCCATGCAAAATAGTACTTGGTGACGTGTTCAATCGGAATCCACCAACGGAAATGAGTCGAACGATAGATTTCAATCAAGTTATTCGAAGAACAGAAATAAGCCCGCAAACGAATCGAATCGACGATTTCGTATGAACATTAATAATTAAGTGATTTCATCGGTGACTCTCGTGTGAAATTTGCTTCGAGGATTGGTTGATTATCGATTTTAGGGTCCTATCTTGCTAACCGATTTAGCTGAGATCATTCGCATTACGAATTAATCTTTTTTGCATTGCATCGTATAATTCTCTGTTTAAATTATTTGTAAAATATTATCATTGATTATTATGTAAAAGTAATACACATTATTATATATATTAATCAATATTATATGTTTATATTAATAAACAGTAGTATATACTTATATATCAATTATTACTATGTGTTTATTTTATATAACAAACATTTTATAATATTTCATTTATTATGTATATCAATGATAACTCTTCCATCTATAGATTGTCATTAATATTTGTAAGCTTTCATATATTTACATATATCCATATCTATAAATGCATATTTCATATTGAAAAAACAATTAACTTTCCGATACTAATTTTCATTGGTAAATGCAACTAAGTTTTGCTAATAATATTCGAGTAATAAAATCGTTCATTACCTGTAATCCGGATGTGCAATTTCCCAAATTTTAAACGACCATCGAATAATTTGGAATTATCCATCTCCCTTTTTACCCGTTCGAATTTAACGATTTTCGAACTTCATTTATCAATAATTCACTGGATTGTTTTGTTGATTTTTTAAATTCCGGTGAAGGATCGTCCCCAGGGGAGTTCGATGCAATAACGCAGAGAAAAAAGAAATCGGGGGGAAGGGGGCAAGAGAGAGAGAGTATCGATCGTCTCGCGAATACCACGCATCGGTTGACCTCACTTCCGGAGAAAATAAATCGTTCGTCCTCGATATTTATTCCGTCGAACATCGAACGAATGTGTGTGCGCGCATAAGAGCGAGAGCATTGTCGCAAATTCGATAAGTTCTCGCGACCTCGTCCATCGCGAGGAAAACGTTATGAGCCGACCACATACCCGACAATCGTTGGGGCTTCCAGGATAAGCCGCTCACCGACCCCCTCCATGTCATCAATAACGCATTTGCATTCCTCCATTTCACCTCTTTATGCATCGAAACAGCCATTCCTTTCTTCCATTTTTTCTCGATATAAATTATTTTTACAAGTATCGAGACTTCCGTCATTCATCATCCAATGAACAAAGCGAATAGCGCTATTAATCGATTGTGCGATATCGAATGGAATATTCGATGAAAATTGGGAGTAACGCGTTTGTAGGTCAACGCGAAGATTTTTGGGTGATAAGTATTTATTACTGTATGAGCCTTAAGGATATGTAGGAGATCGACGTCCTGAAAGACACGCGGAAGATCGACATAACCTCACAAATATTCGAATCAACTTTTCTCGCCGAGGGTTAACTCATCGATGAAAAATCGAGTATCAGCCCCCTTAGAACACATAAACGCAGAGGTTGATGCTCTTGTTTTACGATTGAAATGTTTAATCCTTGAAAAAAGGCGATTTGAAAATTTCGACTATCCCTCTCTCACTCACCGATCGTGTAATACATATTTCACGTATCTTCAAGGTGAATCGTTTCTTTTGGAGCTTTCAATACATTCCTCGAGTGTTTCGTATCGGACACGCGTTCGTCGTTGACGTTCACGATCGTATCACGTTCTCGTTTGAAATGACGTGTGCGTGCGAGTCCCGTAGCAGCTTGCCGATTAGTATCAAATTCGAATCAATTTTGCGTGCTGTCGTTGAGGTATGGAACCGCACCGAGAGTGAGAGTCGAACATAATTACCGACGGAACGATATCCCGACAAACCCTAATTACACCGAAGTGTCAGCTGGAGCAATTAATACCGCACCATTTGTATCCAAAATCCAGATCGAATTTTCGTATTTTCACTCGACTAAATTTCACGAATATTTGCAATAATCAATAGCGATCAAGTTTCGTGAACTGCATGAAAACAAAAAAAATCCAAACGTCATAATAACCGAGGGAAAAAAATCAACTTTTACTGCACAGCATTTTTACGTAAGTGAATTTTTTTTTACCGTGACAGGGAGACTGGCAGAACCGATAATACGGATCGTATTAAATAAAATTTTCGAGCGTAAAATCGCATACGAAGCACGACGCGAGAACGTCCCTTTTACAAAATTTACGAACAGGTAATTCCCCCCGAGTGCATGAATTTTTCGTTCGACACACATCGATCTTCCTCCCGGACAAATTTCGTAGGGGCTCGCTATAATCATAGCGAATTAACATGAACTAATTCGCAAGTACGAAAAAAAATTTCCTGGGAGATAAAAATAAAAAAAAAAATAGTTAAAACACGGGGCGAATTACTAATTGTATCGGAAGTTGCAAATTGCAACTTCCGGGTAAGCCTTCATTGGAGTCCCCTCGTTTTTTCGTTATCAATTTATAGAAATTAAATTATGGGAGTTTCGTTCGGGCTTCGGAGAGAGTAGTCCTGCTTCACTGGCAAAATGTCAACGTCAACAAAAAAAAACACGTACTCCACACTATTCCTTTCGTATTCTTTGTTACGAATAAATGGGGCATGCGGCCAAATCCATTTGCATTTAAAACGTGGAAAGATGGACCGTTATTTGGGGACTAGCAGTCCATCTTCTTTTCTCCCTCTTTCTCGATATACATGGCGACCGGAAATTCAAGCTATTCCTTGAAAGGGGTCATCCTCGAGATCATTTGAAGCAAATCTGGCCCGCCACTTTTTCCCACCGTTTGGTCGTAAAATTTCAGAAACTACTGAACCGATCGTTACGAAATTTTAACCACATATTCTGTATACCTATACTAATCGATGGTCCAAGAATTCTTAAGAAATTTTGATTTTTACTATTTTTTTGGGCGCAAAGCAGTGAAAACACGTGCAATCCTTTTTTCTTCCATTTTCTTCGTCGCCATTTTGTTAATATTACATGTACATTACAAATTCTTGTTCGACAGGTTGCTGAAGATAGATTGAAGACATACATTCAAAGTTTGTCTGTTTTAGATGGCCCATTGTTGAAATTTCGACACCAGCGCAAAACCACGTATTCGTCGAAGCGTTGTATTCAAATAATGTTTACGTGTATTGAAAGTGCATAAAATATATAATAAACTTGTTTTTTATGTATTTTACGAGTGTATTTCTGAGCCTAACAAATCCTACATCAATATTTTCGTTCGAAATGTTATTAAAAATTCATGAAGATAACCTTTTTTCCGAGCACGAAAATTGGAATTCTACCTTAAGATCGAAACTCAACCGGGTACGTTGCGATCCTGGTTTACTGGAGAATTTCCGTGGTGAGATGTTGATAAAAACAAATAATTCACACGATATCCGTGCAACGAACAATAACGACTCTGTGTAACGTCTCACAGCAACGAGACATCACGTGCCACTTTGCCATTTCCTAGATACCTAATGCTCCACGATCCAACTAACGGAAAAAGCGAATTCGCGAAGAAAAAAAAATTTCGTTTTAAAGAAGGTTAAGGGAATGACGAACACGTTCCTAGCCACATCCAAATTTCAAAATCTAATTTCTTCCACACTATTCAACCGCTTTGAATGAAATTTATTGTGTATATGCGTGACGCTTGCTCTGAGAGGAACATGCTCGGCATTTACCAAAATTTTGAAAATAATTGTGCAGGTTGTGGTTACCATGAGAGCAATTGCGAGCTACGATCCATCGTATTGCACTTTCAC
>JAPYZI010001188.1:0-35715 GCA_030523105.1 Ophioninae sp. A BG-2022a | reverse complement strand
AATCTACCATTAATTTCCCCAAAAACCTAAAATTTCTATGAAAAAATCGTAAAAAACACCTTAAAACACGTTTTTCTTTGCTTCGTTCCATGCTTTCGATAAAAATTTTACGATATTCGTAATCAGCATAAAATTTCCGTTCAAATAGACTCTTTTAAGAGTTCATGAATGGAAAAAAACGAAAAAAAAATGTCAGAAAAATAGTCTACAAAAGGTTTTTCGCATTTTCGGAGTCTAATTTTCCACTTTCGGCAAAAACTCAGGCACATTCGTAATTAGCGGAACATTTCCGATCAAATACACCCTTTTAATACTTAAAACACGGAAAAAAAATTTTTTCGACCTCCCCAGCCCACTTTTCCGGAATCTTGAAAATCACGAAATTTCAAAAGCTCGTAGGATGAGCTTCTCTTGTGCTTATGGGATACATTCGGTGGGTTTGGAAAAGGTTTTTGCCTAACTTAAATAATGGCGTTGGATTCGTATCGATATCTCTTTTAGTTTTCCCGGAATGGTCCAACTTTGAAATTCTGCCAAAAATCGAAAAATCATCGGATTTTAATGATTAAAAAAGCATTTTGAAGGGAAAATCATAACGAAGAGATCGAGCAGAAAGTGAAGTGCCAAATCCCAAAGCGAAAAAAGTTATCGATGGTTTAGTGAAAAAACTTTTTTCCCCCAAAAATTGAAAAAAATTTTGGATTTTTAATATTTTTTGTATAGGTCTATTTTGAGGTAACTTTATCCCCCGAGTACGAATCTACCATTAATTTTCCCCAAAACTTAAAATTTCCATGAAAAAATTGTAAAAAACTTCTAAAATCACGATTTGTTCGCTGTGCGTAGTGTTTGCGACGAAAATTCGTTGATATTCGTCATGATATTCATCATGGATAACTATCCTCCTGAAGTGGATTAAGAACATTTATTTAATAAATATATATAGTTTTCAAAATGATGAAAAATTGTATTTTACTTACGATAGAAAATTTATTAAATCCTTTTTTTTTATTTTAATAATAAAGACAAATTCATTTTCATTCCAGACAAGATAATTAAACGAGCAAATAAATATAATATGTAAAATATGAACAACAAAAAATGGTCGACGTGCCGGCACGTTTGAAGTGTCCACACGCAGCATTGTGTACAGATGTTCAAGGACGCAATTATGAGAAAATATGAGTCGATAGCTATCAGGGTATTTTCTCCCCCTACGATTTGAGACTATAGAATTATTCGGGGGGGTCAACCGGACCCGGACTTTCGGATTGCATTTGAGAATGCGTGGCTACCGCCTTTCGAGCCAAAGATGAAGGAAGATAATGGTCGAGGAAGAAGAGGAGGTCGAAAAAAAAGAAAAAAATAATACGTCCTGAGCAAAGCGCAACAAGGAAGAGAAATGAAGACTGAAAAATGGTCTCGTACGCCTTTCATGGCCGAGGAATTAGCTGAGCGAGTCGGGGTATTCAGGGTCGTTTCGCGACTGCACAACGCGATCGGTGACCGCGCGCGAACCGCGACCTTGCTGGGGGTTTCGCTCTTTCTCCTCCTCGACGATATCCCCCTTGCCCTCCGCGAATTCACTGCTCTACCTCCAATTATTCATTGAAAATAACCGATCTGTATTCCGTTCGTGCTGTGTCGTGAAAAACGACGTATCAACGTGGAATAACCCGTGAGAATTCGCGACAGCTTCGTTCCCCTCGAATCGTAAATGTTTCATTTTTTTTCAGGGTTTCCTTGAGCTTCAATTTTTTTTTTTTAAATGACCACCCGTCCGGCCTTCCAAATTGGTGAACACTGATTCGTAACTTGAAAGCTTGTAAATCGATGTTCATCACGTTTCGTTTAAAATACTATCCGAGAAAGTTTACAGAATAATCCTATTTTTAAGGAAAATAATAAATTCATGTAAATACATATTTATCAAATTTTATTTTATGATTAATAATCAATTATTCTACAGACAGTATTTTTCTAAATGGAATATTCAATAACAAAAACAAAATACATTTTTCGTATTATATTTTTATACAAAATAATGCACTGTTGGGGATTTTTTTTTATTATAAATGTATTTATACAAGGAACGTGAAAAAAATCTATTATTTTTCAGAGCAAATAAATTTCACAGAGCTAATTTTAAAAATATTCGGGTTTATCTTTTTTCAATTATCTTCTGTTGTGAGAATATTTGTTATCCAACTTTCGTGCAGATTACTTTACAACGTTTTATTTCAATTTTCCAATATTATTGTTGATGTGAAAAATTAATAGCACAGCGACTTTCACGTATTTCGTTTGTATATAACTTTATAAACGGAATATTAGAAAAATTCAAAAAAATAGTCAAGTTATTTTTCTCCCACTTCCAGATTTCATTTCCAGATGTTTGCCCCATACTGTTATGTAAATATTTATTTCCATGAAACGCAATAAAATCGATGATCCGCGAATTAAATGGTTGAAAAGAATATTGATATTTTTTTATCAGCTGCATATCAATTTTATCGGAAATTTCCTCGTTGAAATAATTGCGAATTGATTCCAACATCAATTATATCAACTTCGAATAGATTAAAACCAAAAGTGTACAAACCGAAACTGAAACACGCAACGTAAATTCGAATCGTTGAAAAGAAATTTCGGTGATCGACCCCCATCCGATATGAATGCACGAAAGTTTATCCTCTCCGCGTACAAGGAAATATAAATGCGTCAGATTCGAGGAAGATTCGTGATCCGCATAAACAAGTAGCGATAAAGTTTAAAGGAGATCTTCGAGGAACGCTGATCTGATTTCACAAACCAATGTAAAAATCGAACATTACCTGCTACGTGAAAATCTGATGACAAAACAACGTGTCACTTTGAATTAAAAAATAAGAAAACAGGTAACATTTTTGAAGACACGTGCGGTAGTGCCTGGTGGAGAAAATTAATTAAAAATTAATCCAGGGTTTGATCTAGGAACCATACTTGTATCAATCGACTCAGAATTTTACCCCCAACTCCCAATTGGATGACATTCAATCGTGGTACACCCTGTTATAATAACTTCTTCTTTAATCAATTTATAAAATGGTGAAAGATTTATTTCAATGATGAATTAATCAGCCATCCTTAGAAAACTAAATATATATTTCATTGGTTTGGATAATTATAAGAATAACGGGATCATACGAATGCGTTGATTAAATTAAAAAATTGAGAAATATTTTTTGTTAAACAGTTGGAACATTGAACTTTGATTTATGTTTTATATTTTATGTCTGTTTGCTAATTCTTCTTGGCTTTATCTAATTAAGCAGCGGAGGCTAGTCGAATTCAGACTTGCAAGCTAAATTAAAGAAGATCTGCAGCTAATTAATGTTCGGGTGCAGCCGAACTCTCGCAGCTGGAAAAAGTACCAGTAGTTACGGTGGTGTAAAGGTCAGACGCGTAAGATTCAAAGCACCTGGGAATTTACTACCACGATTTTATGATTCGAACTACAATTCCGTGCGAAATTATAATTATACGAAGTTTCGAATAATAATAAATCCTTATGAAAGTTTCATCGCTTAATCCTAAGAAAATTAATTCATTCTCTTTTATATAATAATTCTGTTAACGCTGCACGATTAATTTTTAAACTCCAAGTTTCAACTCTGCTTAATATCTTTTGAAATCCAACATCTGAAATCCCAAGCTGAACTGATCCTGATTGTAATTATTAGTAAACTCGAAAGCTGTACAAAAATCTAGTAGATACGCCCTGTCAAAGGTCAGATGAGCAAAATTCCAGTTATTTTGGGTTTTTTTTAATTTAATTTTATGAATATAATATGCTTATAAAGTAATAATAACAATAAATAATAATAAATCGTAAAAATCCAATGGTCATAAACTGCCAAGGCTCTAAGCGTATCGAAACGAAACGTTATTGAAAAACCGATTTTTTATAACCGGGAATATCATTTTTGCAATTGCAATTCTTCGAAATATCCTCCAGAAAAGTATGACTTTTTTAAAAAAAGTGTAAACAAAAATTCAGTCATTGAGTTCCAACGATGCGTGCTCGATCATCGGTGTACGTTCCGCTATTTTATTACGAGATTTTACGCTCACCTGCGTTGTCGTCCAGTATCTTGTGAAACCGGTCGACGTACTGCATTATGATCGACATTTTTCTTGCTTTTTTTCTGTACACGGAGGCGTTGATTCCTTAGTATTTATCTTCGCACTATATAGTACAGGCTTACACGATGCGAGAGCTGACGTATTCCTTCACGACTCTGCAATCAGAATGATAGGGAAAATAAGATTTTATAAATCCACAAATACATAATAAAATTGTTACCACCATAATTTGCAATTACGATAAATAAAAATTCCGACAGAGGGAAATAATTCCTTGATTGAACAATCAACGAATTCGTCTATTCCTTCCGATACTGCAAATTCCTTCTTATCCATTCATTTATTTTGCGAATTTATTAAAATATAAAAATTATTTAATTGCATATACCCATTAACTTTTATAAAATTCTGTAATTAATATCCTCAACAAAAGAAAGACTGTGTGAAACTTTACCAAAGTATATTAACACAAGTATTGTTTGTTTATAGATGTTCCCTTTCCTCCGATTCATATATCAATGAATTTTAGTGACAACGGTCACTATAAATATTTATTTATAGCGTCTATTGACAGTTTGTTTAACTTTACTCACATTTGTGGATAAAGTTACCAATTTATTGAAGCGTTAAGAAAATAATTGTTGCTATGGTGGTTACGTATCCGCACTCACACCCATTCACACATATGGGATGAAAAAAATCCCATATATATGTATAATACATTTACATAACAATAATAATAACAGTAATCCACTAATTACTGCTAGTAATTTACATATATAAAGCAACGTGTATGTCTTACGTTTATTCAGATAATAATATTTCTAATGAATATAATACTATTACATTATTACATATTATAAACAAATGGAAAACAACGAAACAACGAGGGTTTCGTAAAACGGAAAACAACTCAGCAGGATTGGAACAAGCAAAATAAAACTACATGTTATAAGTAATACAAAATGATGATATATTTTCCAATGGATATTAAAAATTATTATATGAAGGTTGTAATAAATATCATCGTCTCAATAAAAATACAATAATCAGAGATACGAAATAAATACAAGTTATAAATAATACAAAATTATAACATATTTCACAAAGATATTACATTTCATCATTAAATACTTATCGTCACTTCGCTAATAATATAATATTCATAGTGCCCATTATTATTATTGTCATAAATTAATTTTTACTGTTACTTGAAGGATCTCTGTCCTTTTCTCAATGGCTCGATGAACCTCTGTACAAATAAATATCCCATATTTTTGGCCAAAGCTATACGTATATATTTACACATACGTTTATAGGCATGTATCTGTGGAACAACAATTTCTCAGCGATTCGAGGGGAGTAGTACACGCGAGACAAACTCCAGTCGTTTTTCGCCAATGTGTTCGTGGTTTGTAGAGGCTCGCGAGAGGCTTGCCACATACGTGATCGAGGACGTATTACTTAACGAATATATGAAGGTAGTCAGAGATAGTACGGCCGGTATACGAGCCTCGTCGTAGTGTAAGATTGGCAGCAGTTGCAGTGGCAAAGCTGGCCCGACTTAACGAATAGTGTGCCTCGTATATGGTGGCTCACTATCGACTAGACACTGGATAGTTATCATCAAATTCTTGTTTCGACAGAGTATTACTAATTATCGATAACAGTATCGGTTAATTATACGAGACTACTTAGACCTGCCACGTGTAGAAATTGCTATTTTCTACAATGGCAAATTTGTTTATTCGTTTGCTGCCTTTGGAAATTTTTTTTTTTTTTTTTTTGCGTGACGCACTCGTGATCCATCAAACGAAAGAAATTACGGGATGGGGGGTAGACAAGCCAGGAATCCTAATGAAAAAAACGTGTTTTTTTTTTTTAATTCAAGTTTAAACGTACCGTTTTTAAATACAAAGGAGCGTGACTCTACCGGAGTGTAACCTTTTCTTTCCGAGTTTTTTCGGTGTGATCGTGAATCCGTCAAAATTTTAATCGTCGCGTTTGGGGAAATAAATGTTAGTGGTCAATACTTCGGAACAATCGCTTGAAAGGTGGCGGAAATTCTTTTCCCTATTCCAATCGCCTATAAATTATTCGACCCTTTGTCGCACGAGGGATCGTGCAAAAATTCGGCCATTTTCAATGTTTTATTATTTTCATCATAAAAATTCTATAGCAAACGAACGATACACTTTTCCCCAATCGCACATACTCGATTTGTTTGAATTTTCTGCGGATATTTTCGTACGGTTTGTTTACAAAGAAATGCTTGATTTTTTAAAAATATCTTTATCCTAAACAATCTATTTTTTATTATGTTTACCCTAAATATTTTATTTTTTATGATCCTTATCCTAAAAATTTTACGGATGATAGATTTTTTTCGTCAAACGCGTGGAACCAAAAAAAAAATGATATTTCATAAACACGATTGATGCGTTCGATTAATAGCACACGCCCGAAGTACGAAAATTTCTCGGAGCTTGGATAGTTGTGTTGTATGTGGTCACCGCGCCAATTTATTACCAGAAATTCTCGTAACCACCGTTGTGGGTACCGTGCGCGAAATAATAGAACGACGCCGACAACGGCGCGGGTACACAGTGGGTGGAATTAAACGGGGTCAGTAAGCCAAGCGTCGCATGGCTTACGGACAACGAGCGCGCGCGCGATTTTGTAACGGAGGTATGTACGTTTGCTTTTCGCTTTCGATGCACCCACAACCGGATCGAAAAAACGTTTCACGTCCTCAAGGCCGTAAATGAATGCGTGATCTCGCGGCAAAAAGAAAAAAAAAACGAAAGAGAAGCGCGATTATGAGGTTCTTGAGAGGAAAAGAGAGAGAGGTATTACGGGAGGATGACGAAGCAAACGTCACGTTTTGTTCGAAGTTCGTGGCTACTTATGAAATGTGGACAATTTTGAATAAACAATTATTTGACCAGTAATGAAGTCACAGATATATGGAAAATTATATAACTGTTAAAAAGCATATTAAATATTTAAGTACATGAAAAATAGCGGGTTAGAAAGACAAGTCAGCGAAAATTCGTGAACCGTTTTCGAAATACAAAAAGATTTTTCAATTAAACCATCAATTAGTATGAAAGCATGTGGGTTTTAAGAAAAAGTATAGGAAATGGTGAAATGTTAAATAAAATCTAAAACCATAATTTTCCAGTAATTTTCTTTCGACGTCAATTTCGAGAAGAGTAGGAGAAATGTTGAAAATTAAGAAATTGGAATCAAATCTTCAATCAGTGTTAACGATTTTGGGAAGACTGTTGTACAGTTTGAGAAAAAGGACGAGAACAAAAATTTGATAAACCCTCAGTGGCACAGTTTCTATCCAAAAGTACGTGGAAAAATGTCGATGGTTATACAAATTCTTCGGTATTTTCCAGGAAGAAATAAAAAGGGAAAATAAATAGTATAGCATTATTAAAATACAGGCGAAAAGCCTTTTGAAATTGTTGATGGTCCACTTTCAATTAAAAAAAAAAAACAATTTTTTCATTTTCAACTCCAAGTGAAACTTTTGGCCAAGCTTGTACCAACAATATGTTCTTAATGTGTAACTCGACGATTCATGAGACGATCACGAACTTTGGATTCAATAGGTGTCATCATTCCTGTATGTCTTGTAGTTTAAGTTTGTGTGTGTATGCGTACAGGTATGTTTATTTGTGTACATATGAACACCTACACAGTTGTTAAAGTACATGACGAGAGTAGCCAGAATGTGAGAGTATTTTGTCATTACGTTCGGTCTCTCTCTCTCTCTCTCTCTCTCTCATTCGCACATGATCGAGTTGTGTAACGGTATTACGAGCTTCTTCGGGTTAACTCAATTCAATCGTTCCTAGAGCCGAAAATAAGAATGAAAACTGTCATTCCATTTGCCTCGTTCCGCGCTACCGTTCAACGTCACTTTAAAAGCGTATTAAGACACGAAAATAATCGACCGGAATCATCCTTATCGATCGTGTCGTAAGTTACGTGATTGTGGAAAGGATGCAATTGTGGTTGAGTTGTGCGAATTTTTTCACGGTGCTCAATAAAGTTTTATAGAAGACTCGTTTCGTACGCTGAGAGAGTATCGAAGATGAATGTTAAAACCATTAAATTAAATTGAGTCGAGTGCTTTTTTTTAAATCCGTAGCTTGTGCAATTTGAATTGTAAAAACAAAGAACTATTTCTGCGCTTCAACGTGACGTGTACTCTAACGTTGTAACGAGGCAATAAAACGTCTTTCAGTAAATTAATAGAATTTATTCGATCATTCAACATTAACAAAAGTAATAATTCTGATTGAACGATTAATTCTATGTTGATATAAGTGGAGACTTTTAATTAAATAATGAATTCTAACAGAATGAGAAAACGGATCGCCAATTGGGTAAACGGAAAAATATATTGAATTTAATTTAATCTCGCGTCTTAGGCGAAGAAAAAAAACTTGGAATTCCTACAGAGAGACGAAAATTCAATCTCAAAGAATATACAGGAATTTAAGAGCCAATAATTTAAAGAACCATTATTCGTTGAATATTGTAAAATAGTTTATGTTAATTTACAGTCCATCCCAATTATCGGGCAAAGAAAATTATCGTTGTCTTCAATAATTAATAAATTCTAATGATAATTTTAATAAACGTTTAAAAAATCCTACATTCCAATCCAATTATCTAAAATGTAATAACCGACCAAAGAGAGTAATTGGGTAATCGTTGCTCACTCGTAAGGAGAAAGAGCATTTTATTTATGGGAATGGGAAGGGGACAAGGGCTCAAAGGAACACACTCGACAAATGTAGAAAATATTGTGAAACGAGTGAGGAAGAAAACAGCATATTGGAGGTTACGTTATTCATGAAATTTCGTCAGTTTTTCGAGCTCGATTCCTCAATTGAGTAATCGACCATCGAATCCAATTATCCAATCTTTACTACGGAAAATCGAGGTCAATTCGGTGATCGAGTATTCTCAACGATCGCAGAGGACATCGGTCAGTTTGTTGCATCGTTTAAGAATACAATTCGATTGATCGGCACATCTATTAAAGTCTCACTGCTTTGCTCCTGTCACAGCTCTGTTGGCAAAGAAATTCAGCTAATTTCAATATCGTGTTGAATCGCCCGTGGCGTTTCGAAGCGTCGAAGAATTTCAATGCCACTGCGAACAGTCGAATAAGTCGATGTTTATCGTTTTAATTGTTACAACAGAATAACAGAAGCTCGTTATACGCGGAGTATATGGAAGACGCGATGTTACACAAGTTTCGGAGATTGTTGCGAATCTGCCGCGAAGTTTCTCCGATCTTCAAGGATTTTACGTCCCCATGTCCAAACGCACCGAGCCAGTAACAAAATGGACATAAGAACAATTAAAAATGCACGGGTTGCGTGTTACGCGGTATTATTTAACGTCTATTATTAGTTGGGTGCTAGGGAAAAATTCACTTTCCTCCTTTTTGTTTGTATTGTAATTTTCATGCTGTTAACGTTCGTCTGTAATCGTGTCCGTTTATACGATCGTGACGCAATCGAATTATTATTGATTTTCTTTAAAGTACATTTGTCGAAACGAATGGGTTTTGAACAAATCAATAATAATTCATACTTCGAATAAATAAATAATTAACATGCTGCTGTTTTATTATTTAGTTGTTCAAAGTTCATTTGTTTATTGGATTTGTATTTTTTCTTTTATATTTTCTATCTTCAAATTCAGCAAAAACATTTTTCTTATACTTTTTAATTAATGCTCATTTTTTTTAATAATATAGAAATAATTTTATATAATGAATTATTAAAAATATTATTTCAAATTATAGAAAAATATTATGATAAACTGCGAATTAATGTTTTTTTTAATTATCGGTAATGAAATAATTATTTAATTATTGGAATAATAATAACCTTTTAATAATAGATCATTATAAATTATTAAAATTCCGTAAAAATGTATCACTTTTAAATAATTATTTCAATAACCAAAAATAATATTTCCATTGTCAATAATTTTTTTAAATTAATTGAAATAATATTTTAATTCGTATATAATATTAAATAAACAATATGGAGTGAACTTCGTGAAAAAAATATTAAAGAATTTGAGATGTCAATGATTATTGCTCATATTTTCTTTTCCCCCAATAATAATTGCGCGTACATTTTGGGTACTCAGGGGAGGGGGAACTGCGTTCCAGTGTTTACGTATACTTATTCGCGCTGCATAACACTTTTTCGCTATACAAGTGTGATACAGGCGTGATAGCCGATTGCTTCTTTATTGCTTCATGGTTGTTTTTCACTGAGTAGCAACGAAGGATCGTCGTGGTCGTGGTATGTCACCTAGCTCGAGGGTTTAGTCGACGATAACTCGAATAACCGGTCGTCCTCGAATGGCAGCGCAACAAATTTGCCCCGAAGTAGTCGAGGGTACCTAATATCTTGTACATATGAAGTGGAATATATATAATGATTTTGTTTGTGTGCGTGTGTGTGTCTGTGTGCTGGCGTACTCGTGGAGGAAGTACCATGTTTTTATCTCACCATTTCACTTCGAAATGTTTGCACATGAAACAGAGACCGGAACTTTACTGGATCGCGGTAAAAAAATGTATTTTGTCGTAAAACTTTTTTTAAATTTCCTAGAATTCCTGATCGCAGATAAAAGATTTTAATCTCCCAGAGTTTTATTGCTTTAAAAATCTCGTTTCTTCCATTTTCAAAATTCGCTACAAATTTGTTAATTAATCGCCCATCATTTTCAACTTGTCTTCTCGATGAAGCAAACAATACAAATATAGAACTGAAATATCGAATTAAAGAGGAAACAGACATAAAGGAAAGATCGTCTCACGGACGTCAATAATTGTTGCTATTTCGAGGAGAAAAAAAACTAATGTCGTGACCAATCTCATCCACCGATTTGCGTTGCAGTTCCGTCGTCTCATCCTGTAAGATTGCAATTACGAATAGACAATCGTGATCGGGTATACGTGTGAGAACAGCAGACTACTGACACTTCAATTATAAATATTTGTGTTTTTGGTGTTTCCGTTTCGAAGTTACGTATCGCAATAACAAATTTGACATATTAGGGACGACGAAAATCTTCATAATGCAAAATGACAGAAACAAAAATACCGGGAATGAAGAAACTGTGTCATATCATAAATCCAATACAAATTATGGTGAATATTCGGAAGTACAACTCCTGTCAGAATCCAGCCGACTTTCGTTTGTTTAATTTCCCGCTTTTTAGCGGGAGTTACAGTTCCGAATATTTACCCAAATTATCGAAATTTCTTACATATACGAAAACTTTGAAACTAAAGGCCTTTCGATAAAAACATCGAAAGGCCTTTTTAAAAATGAAGAAAAAAACACCGATAACTCGAAAAAATTAAGAAAATGAAAAATAACAACAATTTTCTTATAGCTGATAAAGAGAAATATCCATTGCTCGTCTTTTCTTTTTATTCATTCTCTTCGTATTCAAACCCCACATAATTCTTGATTCCTTCCATTCTGAAGAACTTTCGTAACTTCCCCAAGATCCCATAAGCAACCAAAAAAAAAACGATTCTCCATTGAAAGGTTTACGCAGTAAATAAAACCAAGAACATCATGAATTCAAACGCAATATCCACGATCAATAAGCTCCTAAATGGCAAAACAAATTGCTGGGATTGGCCTACTTCTTGTAGCCACTATGGTGCCTAACTATTGTTGAATAACCTTTTTCCTTTATGTCGCAAAAATACGTTTTTTTTTTTCGAGTCTTAGCGAGTCTGAAGCCACCCGAGATCAACATCGATACGCGGACACGCGCGTGCATTACATAGTTGCAAAACAGTTCGGACTCTCGGGCGTTCACGTCACGAAACAAATCGTCCAAAACGCGCGAAGCAAGCGAAATACTCGAGAATTACGAAAGTGGTTTCGATACGTTACAAATATATATATACGTCCACGTCCATATGGAGAAAGGACATTTTGAAGCGTTTATATCC
Organism: Ophioninae sp. A BG-2022a; assembly: GCA_030523105.1. Lineage (NCBI taxonomy): Eukaryota > Metazoa > Arthropoda > Insecta > Hymenoptera > Ichneumonidae > Ophioninae sp. A BG-2022a. Next base: position 23,564 of record JAPYZI010001188.1, on the reverse strand, counting down.
ATACAATGTTGGCTGTTAGCCACGTGTAAAGGATGTCCTCTTTTAAGGGATAGTTTATTTTAGGATTGAGAGAGTCCTTGAAATTACTTTTATAGCAATGTGCTTTTATTTATTATACTTATTCGGATTATGTTTAGTTATGATTATATATCTATGTGTATTTATTAGCGACTTCGAAAGAATGGCCTCGTTTAAGGGAATTTTGTTTTGTTAACAGATAATTTACTTTGAAGATGAGGGGTCCTTAAAATTTCTCTTACAGCAATTTGCCTATATTTATTTTTATTTATCTATTTATTTCTATTATTATTATTATCTATATAATATCCTATATATACATTTAATTTGATTAGATTCATTCATGTATTTAGAAATAAATATAATTACGTTTATTCAATGTAACTTTTGAATACATTCGGGTACACCTGTCGCGCGCTTGCGTCGTTATGCAACGGAGACACTTTTCGCGTCCAATAGCGCAGTTCATCGAGAGTGCAATCGATTGTTTGCTTCGTTGCCATTTGTGCGTACGAGGCGAAGAGCAATCGAAGGAGAGAAAGGAGCGAGCGAACGATTGCAAGGAGAAAAAGTGACGGACGGTAGAAATAAAATAATAATTTCAATAATCAATCAAAGGTAGACTTCACTAATAAATTCAGGCAAAAAGGAGAGAAAACGGGAAAGGGATCGACAGCCGGAAATTACTTTTCTTGAATACAGCAATTGGGAATAAAAATTGAGGAACAAGAAACAATCCAGTAGCTTTTGATCGATTAATTGGGTAACAAAGTTTAGATTCAAGTTCAGATTTTCCTGGATTTAGTTGACTGAAAATTTTGTACATTTTTTTTCGGCATTGGTAATTTGAAAACGTTCAACATTGCAAAAATACAGCGTGACGAAAAACCGAATAGAAATCATTTCGCCATTCGTCAGAAAAAGAATGCTGCACCCTCGGAAGCAATAATCGAAACAACGCAAGAGACTGTTAATGTTCCTTTTATTTTTTGCAATTTGTAAACTTTGGGTCTTTTTCACTCGTTACGTGTACGGTATGACACATACCAATGCCGCAAAAAAAAAGAGCGATAAAAATATGTTCAGCCTATTCCGATTGCAAATCGAAACGCTCACGTACTTACGTACGATAGTCCGAGGAGAGTGGACGTTAACTTTTTGTTCAAAGACGGAACTCTCGCCGCGAGGAAATATGAATTACGTCGATACATTTGTGTGGGCGAGTACGCTAAACGCAACAATAGACACCCACGTGAACACCGAGCGCGCATACAGAACTCGCTAAAAAATGAATTTCAAGTATAACGTAAATTTTTTCATAACAGTCGCGGTTTTTCCAGAAAAAAAATAACTTTCCCTCTCCCCAGACCGCGAAGCTGCGCGATTTTTAAGATTTCTACTGTTCCACGTCCAACAAGCTATAACGCTATTTTAATAAATGCCAACGTCTGTCTTCACACTCACTTTTTAAATTCGATTTTTAAAGCCTAAGATTTGGGCTTCAAAGGATTTTTTTCTTACAATTATTTTTCATGGAAGTAAAGTTCTTCGAGGATGGTCGAAGAGTTAGGGGCGAATTTGGTAGCAATCAATTAAAAAAATATATAAAGTAATAAAAATGTAAATGCATTTTGAAAAATATAGAAAATATATGTAAATCAACAAATTAATTGTTTAAGAAATATATTTTCATTGAAATATATTATTGCGCTTTTTTTTAACAAATTATTTGGCGTCCAATAACGACAAATTTACTGAGCTCGAATCAATTAAGTCAAATGTTCGATCGCCACTTATTATTTTTTATTATTTGGCTATTTTTCGCTATTTAATTAAAAATAGCGAAAATAACGAATTATTGATACTTCAAAAACCATCGCGAACATACATGAAGTACTAAATTATTGGCATTTAATTAACGATCAATAATTTGTTGGATATTGAAAGATAGTAATTGTACGCTATTAAAAAAAAACCCTTTCAGACTGTTCAGTCCAGTCAATTAAATACGTCATCTAAATACATCATCCGATCACCAAATATCCTCGATCGAAATATCCCTTTTTCATCCTATACATGCATGTCTACGTACGTCAGTTGACTACGTATCGTGACAACGTGCAAACTCACGTGGACGAACGAAACGTTCTCCAAGAATTTTCGCCCTGCAAATTATTAAGAAACGAAGAAAAATAGTATGAAAATGGAAATGAGAAATAGAGAAGACTCCATGACGTACGAAGACGCGATTCAACGACGAAAAAAATACGAACGAGTACATTTTCATTAGATATTTCGAGAAGTAAAAAAAAATCGTGAGTCCTGATAAGCAACGTGATGGCGAGTCAACAAAGGCTGCTGGTTAATCTCGACAGCATCTTGTTTTCAGGCAAGCACTTAGAACGCTGCGAGACGCAACCACCTGTGGAACACGAGTTTACTCGCGTCTCCTCCTCCCTCCTTTCCCTCCCTTTCACTTTTCTTCCTTTGCCATCACACTTTTATTAGACACGTGTACACTCAAAAGTGCCAAATGGCAGGGCCCATCTAAACAATTACGACCATCGTCGAGACCACACCACACGTACGTTGGAAACGCACTAAAGAGACGAGACTGCATTCCTACCACGAAACGTACGGCTATCGAGACCACCGCGATAACAATAATATAACAATAACAGTAAGACCGTAATACGGTGAAGCCACGTGCTAACGAATGCCGCTTCCCACCAATCCCCATCGCCGCTTCTGATCCCAATTGAAAATGCAAATATATTTGCGTAGGCAGTACTTCCGAGCAGTGTTCATATATTCATGCAGATACACGCACAAATATATATACAGCCTTACTCAAAATTATTAGACATCCTCAAAATTTTCTATCCGGACAAAAAATCAACTATCCCGGCGAAAAAAAGTCGTACACCAATTTACCGAAGGGAGTTTTTAAATGGACAAAGCCAGCTGCGTTCCGCTTATATCTTTTTATTTTTGCGATTTTTTTTGTACCCGGTACGTAATTTTGAATGTGCCGGTTTTTTCATGATTTTCACACTTTGGTACCCCATTGAATTCCTCACATTCCAGAGGCCCTTCCAATGTCATTGCGAAGAACTTCTTTAGTTATTAATATTGCTTCGTAAAATACGATAAAAGGGTTTCGAAAAATGATTTTGTAAGATCCATTTTCGAGTCGTCATAGTGGGGTAACCGATCAAATCGTTAATTTCCCATACGAATTCCCGTACGGATCGTTTACTCACCTTTATGGGTACGTATGTATGTGCGAAGGCACGAGCACACATATACGCAAGTTTTCCGAAAGGCTTAGACGAGAGTGCCTTGACGCCGATCGCCTCGGGGCCCGAACGATTTTTTCGTTGCGACATCTCGAAAGAATCGTTGAGTAAATGGATAAATGAGTATTGGAAGAGAAAATAATGATAGAGGTAAAAAGTACGTGAGCAGACGAAAGAAAAAGGGACGACTGTTCCATATCCTTGGTAAGAAAAAGAAAAGAGACGTAATTCTGTGGGTAATAGGACAAGACGCTAGATCTGGTACTAGTCCATTAAGGGAGATTTTATCAACGATCATCCGATTAATCCGTCAAGATCGTTGGCCGATGGAGAAAACCATGGACAAATTCGAGTAATTCGAGAATTAAAAATGAATTACATTCGATAATTGAATTTTTTATTTGCGAACGGAAAAAAAATTAAATTAGATCATTAAATTTTTATTTCGAGAAGTAAACCTTATTACATTAAGTAATCGTATTTTTATTTCCAGATTTGTAAATGATTTCAATTCGATAATTTCATTTTTTATTCGAGAATTGAAAAATAATCAAATTAGGTTATCAAATTTTTAATTCGGGAATTAATAATTCATTTTTAATAAATTGACAAATTTCTCGAATTAAAGTTCGCACAATTTATTTCTTTTTGAGGAATTAATGGTGACGATTACTCGTGACGATGAGACATTGTAATAACGATAAAATGACTGAACGCGTTCAGGAATATTCGGAGGAGATGAAGGTAACCTAAGAGGGAAAGCGAGAGAGAATCGTTATTAAAGTACAAGAAGATGACAGTACTCGCGTCGATGCGTTGATGACCATCATTGTTGTACGCTACGAGAGGTGACTGAACGCGGCTGCGGTATAAAGATACTTCTGTGTATTTTGTGAGAGCCGGTAAACGCGAAATTACGAGCGCTGACGTTCATGATCCAATCCAGAGCTTTCAAAATGTTCAATTTTTATTACTTATACGAAGGGACTTCCGGTCCGGGGATATGTTCGAGCATCGGCCATATTTTTCCATCTCGCTCGATCTTGCAAACAAATAAATTCCTTTTGCATAAAAATCGGAAGCTACAAAAAATTATTTTTTAACTAACAACCGACGCTTAGACGAAAAAGTTATCCGAAAATAAACGCGAGCCGACGTTTCTTTTCAATGAAAATTTCACAATCTGTTTCAACATTTTAAAGATACTGAGCATACCTAAACATGGTAAAGTAAGGAAAAATGTTTCACAGTATGAAAGTGAGATAGAAACACATTTATGTACGGAGCCATCGAGAGATTTTTTCCGAGTGTACGTAAGAGCATTAAATTTGTTACGGAGGCGTTAAGAAAGTGCACCAGATACAGGGACAATACCCGTAAATAAGTGTAAACGTAACTCGAATGGAATTTGCATATACAGGGTGTTCTATCACGAGACACATGCACATAAAGAATTAACCACGAACTTGGTATAATCAAGTCCATCAGGCAAAAAGTTAGTAAAAATGGGAGAATCTTAAATTTACAAATCTAGATCACGTTGTATTGATAATAATGTTATTATTATCAATAATTGTCCGAACAAATACAATATATATTTAGTTTTCCAACGATTGCTTATCAATGTTAAAACAAATGTTTCATTATTTTATAAATTGACTGCCACGTGTGGGGAGACATTTTATTTATTTGAAACATAGCCTAAACGATCGCATGATCTTAAATCTTGATAATGTAATGTTTTTAGAATTTTCGGCGATTTGGTTCCATTTGTTATTAACGTTTTTTATCGATCTATCCATCCATCATAACGTAATATTAAAAAAGTATATGTAATTACTTCTATATATATATTTATTAATTAACCAAATTGCATCTTTGCTAACGTTTAAGTTCCCTTCCCACTTTCTTTTCCTTTTATGTTCTTGGCTAATCTAGCCCGACTGTCCCTCCCACCCGCAGCCGATATCACAAAAAAGAAAGAGTACGTTGCAAACGTCAATCATTTTTTGTTACGATAAAAGTATTGCTGTTTTTGTTTCCAGTAATTTTACCGCGAATGATTTATAGTTAAGTTTGTCTCAATATTTGCATCAACATTCAATTTTCCATTTGCCATTCAGGAGACACCCGGAACCGAAAAGTGTGCAATTATAATGGAATTAAACGTTTGCAACGAATCGTCGGCCATTGTCGCCGGAGACTTTCTCGACTTGTCGCAACCGCTGCGAATGTTCACGGAAAATTCAGTAATACATTTTCAATTACAAAATTGCGAAGGCTGATTCACCGCTCGCAACTGGCGTCAAATGATTCTGAACGCTGTCGAAATTTCCTTTACGATCTCGTCAGACGTAGCGTGTAGCACAACTACAGCATAAATTCTCCGTACAGGGATATTCAACGTCTCGTCGTGCTCAATGAATGCATTTTATCGCTGCGACGAGAAAATCCGATCCGCGTAGCGAAAATCTGAAGAATTGACGACGCCAGACTCAGGATAAGAATTCGTTGAATTTTCGATAGTGGCGAAAGTTACATTTTTTTATATTTGGGACAATACAAGTGAAATTTTAATTTGGAATATGACGGAGTTGGATGTTGCATAAACGAAAATCAAATATAATAGCGAGACGATCGAACTACGAAGAGACGAGCTACGACATCGTGAAATAACGATTCTCATTGTAGATCCCAGGGAGAGACTCGCGTGACGGTGTATTCCTTGGAATACGCTTCGTTTCGTTTTATGCCTCCGAGGCACGATCACCACGATTCGCGTCAGTGTGCGACCTTGAGACTGAAATCGAGAGTGATAGCTCACCGGTATCGAAATATTCATCCTTCTTTTTTTTTTTTTGTTTAATGATTTATGCGAAATTAGGTAATCATCGTACAAATTTCGTTACGACCACGTGCACGCGCAAGTGCAAAGTCCGAGAGCATTAAAAAAAAGACACATATATCACACGCATACACCATAGGTTGTATATAGATACATCCTATGATGCTTCATTATCAATAAGCAGTTCAGTCGTCTCCACTGTTAATAATCGCTTCTGTATCTCCGTGGCATAATCAGGAAACAGCTCCACAAGTGCACCTTTACCTGTCTCCCAAGGGCATCGATGGGCCTCGAGTGAAAGTACGTAAACACGGAAATTTAAAAATTTACGCCTCTCCGAAATTTGCCGGAAATTTCGCATATGTCGGACGACATATTCTCAAAATCGTAAACAATTACTGACTAATTGTAGATACCCATGGATATCCTAAAATATGTGATGGAATCAAACAATCAAAATACCAAAATGTATATTTTTAATGTGACTACATTTTTTTTTCATTGATTCAAGAAATCTGATGTGAAAACAGCCGATCGTCTATCAATTTAACATTGTCTGGGCAAATTTAGTGGAATTCGGAAAAACCGTTTAGGAAATCCATGAGTATTTGCTATACCGATCAGCCATACCGACCGAGCCGGGGTGAGGGCAAATCAGGTATGATTGATGGGAGAACTTGCTTAAAAAAACATTTTCCCATCGGCACTGGTGAATGAGCAGTCGGAACGAGAGGGTCGAATTAGAGTTATATTTTTGTTAAAAATAATTTGTCCGGCTATAGCTTATGATAGACGATTTATTAATGAAATTACATTAATCATGTTTGTTTATCATTTCCTTAATTCGGATTAAATCTATTACTCAAATAATTAAAAATCGTCCAGCACGTAACAGCCTGCGAAAAATGATTGTATTATTCAAAGAAGTTCTATCATTCTCATATTTTCACTACGTTATTTCATTCTTCATTATTATTTTCATTATCCGAATTTCATGAATACAAGATATTTAATAATTTTATAAGTCAACGGATTAAAAAAGGTAACTGTTAATTATAATTTCAAAATTGATTAAACACGCAGGTATCTGTATTTGATTTCGTAAAAAAAATAGTAGCAAACGACTCAGCCCATTTGGTAAGCGGTGCAGTGTGCATTAAAATTTTCCTACTAGGGCCCGATCTTCACGAATACTTATGCTCATAACGTGATAAGGCTGGCGTCTCGTTATCTTCACTTACGTAGGAGGATAAATAGCACGAAATCGCCGACTACAAACTTGACAATTATCTACGACAATGAGTCGACTCATTCGAACGATGTGCTTAACATTTTCACGAAACATTGAAAAGACCGAAAAAACCGTGGTATACCATTCGTCATAGACATCAATTGATATATTGGAGTTTGCTTAGATTTTGGCCTATCATGTGAGACGAAAGGGGTCCGATTATCCTATCAAGATTTTTATCATTTTGTGCGTACACCGATGAACCGTTACTAGGATTTCTGTATTAATATTTGGTAATTGGTTCCTTTTGTTATAATTCTGATCAACAGAGAATTCGTTTGGGTTTGTTTGGGTTATTATATTTTTATAATAATTCTATTAATCAGAAAATTTATTTCGGTTTCTTTGGGTCATTACCGATAAATCGTTACCGAAACTTATCTACCGTTTTTTTTCACGATCGCTTGACCTTCGTTTTTCAATGATTCTTTCGAACCGTAAATTCCAAAAGAATTTTCATTTTTTACTCAGCGCGGTTTATTATTTATCGCACGTTAAAAGAGGCAAGTGCGATTTGCGCTACAGTCACTTTTAACTCCGAACGATTCGGAGGTTGTATCGAGAGGGTCTGGAATCGGGGAAAATTGGAATGGAGCAACGAAACCCGACGTGGTAACTCGGAGTTTCGCGATCGTCCGCGTGAGGACTGCGAGGCCTACGAACGACTTCGAACCGATTAAATCATCGGGCATAGTGAAATACCGCGGGGCTCTGGAGACATTGGGTGCATTACATAAGCCCGAGTTCTTTCTTAACCACGTTCAATCGTCATTGACCGAGAATCATATATCTCTTAGCTCCTTAACGAATCTGAAGACGATCGTGGATCAATATTGAATACGACGCACGATCGAAAAATCTTCAAATTTACAAAAATCCGGGCTCACCTGTCCAACCAAGCTTCCATGAGAATCGACTTTGATTTCAATCACAAACAAATCTTGGCGTTCCATTCTTCCCTCTGTCGAAAATTTCGAGACTCAATCGTTTCAAATTCATCATCAAATTTCGATGACGATACACCTTGGAATGTAACACGCGACTTGTGAGGTTATGATTCGAAATGAGAGGAGGGGGAACTCGCATCGTTTTAAATACTGGTATATGCTGTTGGTGTCACTCGTGGAAAAGGTCGATGTATTCGTTACGAATGAATTTTCAGTATTTCAAAAAACGAAAGTACGTTTTTATTTTCTCTATTTTCCATTAATTCTACTATCCATATTTTTATCAATCTTTTTTTATCGTTTTCTCTCGTTGTACATAGACGCATCCGTAAACCCGAAGACATTCACACCGATAAATAAATGAATATGCATCCAACAATTGTCGTTGTACTCGAGCATAGCTCAGGAAACGTGACGTGACCTCTAAACGATAAATAATTGGATGTATTTACGCGCTACGTACTGAATGTTCATTGCTAAACAATTAAACCTATGTATATACATGTGCTTTATTTGTTAATATTGTCAACACTCGCATCAATAATCCCCGAGATATTCAGATCGAGATATACACAAATATGCGTATGGCTGTCGTTGTTGTACTTGACCAGACAGACGGGACAACATGTCAATGCTACATTACCACATATCCATATATGTATAAATATAAAAAAATTATTTATCATTCACAAAAAATTAGTAACGTCTATTCATTAACAGTTGCGTGATTCATTACCTTAGGCATACGCGTGCAACATTCATCTATTTAAATTTTTTAAAAAGACACGATAAAAACATTGCCACGCCAATGTAAATGGATATATGTAGACATCCCTTTTTTATTTATAAATCCGAAGAAATTCATGCCGTAAATTAATTGACTCTTTTTATACGCCTGTATTAAAATACACACATAGCATTTATCTATTTGAATATACAATACATGGACTTGCAGCGTGAGAGACAATATTAAAATTCTTTTTTATATATCTATAAAATACTTTGTACAAATGTATTATATGGCAGAAATCCATAGCGACGTTGTATGAATATTACTTACGTGCAGAAGTATTGATCTATTTATTTAAATTTAACAAAAAAAAAGGTCCAGATCGTGGATCAAGTTGATCACATTTTTCGGGTGAAACAATGCGTGCCCAAAACCCTAAGAGAGTAATTTCTCGGAAACTCATTGCCGGATATATCGTGACAAAAAAAACGAGAGTTCGGGCAATAAAAAAAATAAGCTTATCAATAGCTTTTCATTGGCATTCTTTTCGGCAAAAAAAAAGCTTTTCATTGGCATTCTTTTCGTTAGGTTGAAAAACGAAACGAACATTGAGAATTATCAGGGCTGAGAATAAATTCCAGCTCGTTGGAGTGGCACAATTGTGCCTGCTGATCGTCCATCATCGCTGCTCTCCGTGAATACGAAACAGTTTCGAGTATGAGTGTGAGTCTGTAATAAATCTTTTTTTTTTTTTATGGAAGTCAAAGAGCGAGACGGAGGTAGACACGCGTCCTTCTTGATCGCCACTCCGCCCGTTAATTCACAAAGTGACTTCCGCAATTTTCAAGGCCACGACACTGATGTGTCCAATAATGAAAAAAATGCAATCGGAATATAACGTATCGTAATGACGTCTGATCGGGCCTGTCGAACTCGAATTTAACGGACTGTCGATGAGAATAATTTCAAAATGCGAACAAGCGGAAAACGCGTACTCTTGTAATCACGGGATTATTAATTGAGATAATCAATTCTCTCGTTTCCGTTGGCCACGTGGGGAAAAAAAGACACGAGTCATTTGCGTCAAATAATTTTTAAAAAATAACAGCTGCAACGGTTATTCATTTTTATTTCTTTCCTCTCCACTCTGTCGTCGTCCATTACTTCGTGGAATACTTTCGTGTAAAAAAATATCCGTTTCCAATTTTCGAGGAAAAAGCATTATTTTTTTAGTCTTTTCGTCTCGGTTTTTGTTCTTTTGCTTTATCATTGCGTAATTATTGTGACGTGCAACTATTGGAGTGAATGAATAACTGAAAGAGCACTCCCGTTGTGCTTTGATCAAAAGTCTATGCTGAAAAATTGCCGAAAAATTGTATTTGATGCGTCGAAATAAAAATACTAGTCCAAACGACTCGTAATTGCCCCGGAAAAAAATACGAAGCGAAAGAACGTGCCGGAAAAAAAAAAAAACGTTAAAAACTATATGCTACAGAGAAAATGACGACCAAGTATATTAATGCTTTTTCCTCGTGAGTTAAAAAAACATCGTAAAGCATGCCAAGGAAGTGACACGAATTGATACGAGACATTCCGACTTTCTTTAACCGTAGCTGATTTTCAATTAATCATTCAAATACATATTACTTTACAGTGTGCTTTTTTCCTGTCATATTTTTTCCAACAAATTTTTATTCCTCAATACTTCGCGAAACTTTCACATTGGATTTACTCAGCGTTTTTTTTTCAACTGTTCTTATTACTCACTTTTCTTTCGTTTTCGGTGAAATAAAAAGTAATTTGAAAAACACCCATTTACAAGGATATTTACAAAAATTGTTGACGCTTGTCAATTGCGCTCAGTGCTATTGACAGACGTCAACCTTTTCTTTTTAATCCCTTTGAATTGAAGTTTTTTAATGGTTTTCTATTGTACCTAAAAAGTGAACATTCTCAAGAATAAGGAGAGATAGAGAGACAGAGAGAAAGAGAGAGAAGAAGAGATGTTTGATTGAAGCGACATGCTGCAAATTTGTCCCGTGAATGCGCTAACGCCCACTGGCGGACATTCGCGATCGCTCGTGACTACTAGCACAAAATTACAAGCACGCAAGATCGTCGAGCTTCATCAACACACTCGCGAAGCGTTTTGCTCGCTCTTTCGCTCCGTCTGTACGCATACAATGCGCATGGTGTATTTGCAAGTTGCGGATCGTCCGTTGTCTCTCTCCGTCCCTCTCCGCTCTCTCACTTTCTGTCTTTCTCTCTCTCTCTCTCTCTCTCTTCCTCCTCTGTTCTCTCCTTTCCTCCCTGTAAATACGACATAGCGCGTGTACAAAAGCGAAAGAGCCTCATTGCATAATCCACCGATTGTTATAATCAACGGCTGCTCCGAGCAGAGCGTTCGGCCTCGGATTACCCCTGGAGATCGAGAAACGACATAAAAAGATATATCGACGATTCGAGAAAGAGGTTAAAAAACGTACAAGAATATAAAATCAATTTTCTGATCACGATTCAACGTAGAATTCAATTTGTAACAAAGGTGCTGGCTTTCCCAACGATCCGACTTTCCTGAAAAGAAAGCCAGTGCCTTTGTCACGTTCAAAAATTACCCAAGTTTGAGCGATGAAGAACACCAGTGACCATTCCGTAAGACAAAATTCGACATAACACCAGTAACCTAAAAAGCCAAGGCAAATTTTGATAATCAACGACGTTCTTACAATCCTTATCAATCTCGAAATTCAAGTGACCAGTATAAATTATAAATATATGAGTAAATAGTTATTAAAAATGTAACGAATCCTGCGACCGCTAAATTCAAGTAATTCAAATATGAATGTTTAATTTATACTCGTTACTTGAATTCCGAAGTTGGATAGAACTTTTAAAAATTATTGTCAGTGTCCTATGAATGAGGGTTCATTTTTTCAATTGATCAGTTCATTTTTCAGCTGATCCTGTTTTTCGGTACATCATAGCACCGACACTTCTTAATTACCGATATTTGAGTGTAATTATCACCACACTGATATTATTTCGATTATCATGTCTAATGAAGCGGTCGGACTTTCGACCGTCTTAATTACTCACGCGTGATTGATTTCGGAAGTGTACAAATTTCGTAAGATATCAAATTGCTAAAAGTAGCAAAAATGTTCAGTGACATAATCTCGCGTGAATTCTGGAACGAAGCTACCGGTGTTTTTCGTAATCCGCGTTGAGCTAATTTCGCGAACGTCGGACACACCCAATTAATCTTGTAACAAATTGCGGAAGCTGCGAGTAATACGCGACGATCCGAACAACAAGCGATGCCTTTCTCGTCGTTACGTCGAGCGCGCACACGTGCGTTGATCGACACGTGTGAGTTTTGTATCAATTTCCATTGGAACGGCGAATCCGTTGGATGACAATAACAAAGATAAATAATTCCGAGTTTCGTGTCCGCGCGTATTTTCATGACAGTCAAACGTGATGTGTGCGCATACGTGGCATCATCAAAAATTGAATATTAATGGAACCCCGAATGACTCGAACGATCAAGCATTCTCTAGGAATGCAAACAACACTCAATTTTTTGTCGTACAAACGGAACTTTTTTACACGATGCAAAATCAATGGTATTTATTCAACGTATTCAGTTTATCTTTCTTCATGATTCACTTAGTCTTGAATTTTTTTCGCTTCGTGTGAAATTTAACGTTTTCTCACGAAGAATTGTTTTTTCATTAACTTCCCTCTTTTGTTTCACAGTTCAAAGATTCAAGAATATTGTAAGCACACTTTATCCTGATATGCGACAAATTGTATAAATTATGGGCGACTTACTGAACCGAGGTCACCAAACGCATCGTTCTTTTCCCAACTTTTAACTAAAATTATTTCGAAACATACTTTTCAAAGACGGATCCGAAGTATTCGCTAAACGACTTGACCGCCTCCTTCCAAATTTCGATACAATATTTTTCTTTTATGTCTGTTACTTAATAGCTTTTTCAATCACACCCGTTTTTTCATCTATTTTTTCATTGAGCCGGAAAGATTGTAAATTTAGACTCGAAAAGAATGTAAATATCAAGCTGGTGCCGTTATGTAAAAAAGTTGTTTAAAGATACCATACAATGCGAATAGCCTTGTGCATTACAATCCAAGAAACTTTTCTTCGTGTTCGTTTCGGACCAACCGACTGCATGTAATTTCACGCCTATCACAATAACAACTATGCAATATATATTTATTTAAAAATTTCTAATCAATATACGTTTATTTTTAAACAAATATTAACATATTTCAATATTTATAATTTCGAATGAAAAAAATATATAAAATACGAAAGCACAGATATCGAAATGTTTCGCAATTTTTTAAAAAAGTTATCAAATAGAAACCTCTTGTTTTTCATTTATTATTATTAATGATTATTCAAAAGGTGGAATTTATTTTATTTATTTTTTAAAAATTGTCAATCTATTTCTTGTCAAGACATTTTTTACATAATAATTCCCAAAATTCATCTATTTTCTTCGTCGTCCACTCGGGTAACGTTCCCTTAAATCTCAAACGTGCGAGGCGAGTAGAAACTTCACGAATTGGTCAGACGCGCCAATGCTCAAGAATCGTGTAATTTTCAAAAGACCTTGTCTACTCTTCGCGATGCACCCACCTTCAAAGTTCCTTCGCGCGATGAGTACGAATTCCGGTGTCGCAAATAATTGGAAAAAAAATGATCACCCGATCCCAGCTTTCCCGCTGGATAGAATATTTATTTGGCCTAACGGAGTCGACAGAAGTCTGCTTTGATCCAAATAAGAATGTTAAAACAATGAGGTGATACAACAAATGGGCTGTCGTTATTTCATTAAGGGAATTCGAGTGTTTCACTATACGCCGTTTTGGGCGGCGTATATATTTTTTTAAGTCTTTGGATATTCACTGAAATGTCAAAACAAATGCCACCGTCGATTTCAGCTCAGAAAAAATCATGACTCGAATTTTCAACGACCAAACTGAACGTATCCATAAAACGTTCTGGATTTTATGAAAAGTCCCTATTTTTACTAAATCTTTTTACCGAATTTCCTCCACTTCCAATGTCTGTCTTTGTTCGACGGACTTTTCCGATATATTTACATCGAAAATTGAATCCGCTTGTTTTCATTGAATGAATGAACCTTAACCACCGATTAAGAAGAACTGACCTCGCGAACCCGCCGACGTCGTCCCTTCTAATCATTACTAATGCGCACGAGTAAAGGTCAATACCCACAAATTCCCATAGTTCACGCTTTAATGAAATTAATTTCATAATCAATGAATCTATTGTTTATCCGACTTGTGTGGTCGAATGATAATTTAATACTCCGGCATCCGTTCGGTTTAAATTGTTCGGCACATAGAAGAATATTTTCGTTCGTTTTGTGCCTCGGATTTGTGTCGGTTTAGGTTAGCCGAATCAAGTTGAAATTGAATTGTTCGGATGAAGACTCAGTTCGTTTTGGATTAGGTTGTCCAGTACTCGGATTTACATTGTTTGGATCAACCTTGAATTTCTTTAGAATACAGTTGGGCTTTTCAGATCAACTGATTGTTCGAGTTTAGATGATTCGGAACTGGGATTCGTGTTATTTAGATTAATGCTGAACCTGTTCGAAGTTGGATTCTCCGATTCAGCTTGGATTTGGATTATTCGGATCAACGGCCACTTTTCTTTGGTTTGGGTTGGTCGATTCGTCTGGCAACTGAACGGAATTTACTTTGAGTTTCTTTAGATTTAGGTTCTTCGATTCAATTTAAAGTTTACGTTGTTTCGATCGACCCAGAGTTCATGTAAGTGGTTCGATTAAAGTCAAGTTTGTTTGGATTGTTCACTGTGAGGTTATTCGGTTCAATCGATAATTCGTTTGAGCTAGTTTGGATGTAAGATTTTTAATCACTTACCAAGATTCAATTCCTCGTGTTAGGACTTGTCTTTCTTTTTTTTTTTTTTTTAATTTTCTCTAATCATCAATGTTACACACCAAAAAAAAAAATCACTCGTTGCTCTGGCTCTTGTCGAGTTCACTGCCGATGTGTTGTTTCAAAGTCTCCTGTCTCTCTCTCCCTCTGCGCGTTCACTCTCGATGAACTTTAGCGCATTCAACAGTTCTCTTGATTATAACAAACGTAAAAAAAAAAGTCACGGGGCTCAAAGAAATTAGGAAAATGGGAATTGTTGGAGAACGCCGAGGCTGCGCGCGGATTTTTCTTTTCGTTCGCGAAGGATTGGAAGCTAATAAACGGTTGGGTATATAAAACGAAGGAAAATGCAACGGTCACCACGTCGACTCGAAACGATGGGAAGGTGGAGAAAAAAAAAGGAGAGGACAAGCGCTACCGACGTCTCCGTTCTCCCGGCTAAACTGCGAACTGACACAAGACAGGCCGGAGCATTGCTTTTAACCGAGACGCAATGTTTCTACCGCCACCGGGTCTCCCGCGATTCCCCTCACCTTTGTCTCCCTCACGATCGTTCCCTCGCTCTCGGACCTCTCTCCTTCCTTTGCGATTTGCCGATCGCCGTTGTTCCATCTTCGTCCTCGTCATCACCGACGCACAATAACGATCTTTGTATTCGAACACTTTTTGTTCGAAAAAAATGATATATCAAATCAAACGTTCGAAGAAAACGTAAACCCGAATCCAAAAAAAAAAAATCGTGCTATTTCGATTCGCGCACGTTACGTTCGCGACACTTCGATTTACTGATACGCGCATTTAACGATCGAGTGACACGGTGCCAGCTTTTTTCATCGCATTTTCAGGTATTTCCATTTTTTAGCATTTTTCAGGCTCATCAAAGCCTTTATCTTCTGCATTCGAAGGACCTTTTTCTTTTTGGGAAATTTCAACATCTTGTCGGATTCAATGTCGAGGTTCAATGGCTCTTTAAACAGAATTTTGGATCGATATCGTACCACTTTTTTCCACTTTTCGGGAGTTATACGAAGTTTTGTGATTGTGAAACATTTTATTGATTTTAGATGAGTGCAATAACTTCAGCATATCCATAATTCAATGCAGACACTTCGGAATTTTTTTTTTCCGAATGTCTGTTTCATTTACTTTTTAATCATTATAGGAATCCATACGTTCCTTATAAATGTTACTTTTCAGACATTTTTCGTTACGTCGTTTTTAGACATTTTCCATCACGTATTTTTCAAACGATTTATTTTTCCGGAAATTTTGATGACATATTATTTTTTTAAATACTTATTCTGACATTTCTCAGATACTTCAAGCGTTTGTTAAATGAACACTCGAAGAATAAAGGTATGATGAATGAAAAACTTCCGCGATGAATAAGCAAAAATCACTTTACCAAGTGTCATTGATTTCCGTTCGAACTTTTTATAAATATATTTCCAGTGTACAAAGTAATCGCAGTGCACGGCGCATGATTTTAATATATTATGGTGTTAATGATGAGTACGACTGTAGCAATCGCTGTTGTATAAATGTTCACGACGAGCAAACAAGCGGCGATCCCACAACAAATGGCATCGTCAATCGCACGAAGATAAAAATACTGAAAATGCGATGTCGCAGTGAAAAAGATGTCGACCATGATTTTTTCTTCCTCCATAAATTTGTCCTTCCCGAATCGCATTTGCAATCGAAACAAATCGCTTTAATACGTTTGCCCTAAAGCAACCTTTAGAAAACATTGGATAAGTAGTTTGTTTTTTTTTTTTTTCAGTCATACGTACATTTATTAAATCGCGCATCACCTTAAGTTTTCACAATTCCAATATTGTAATGAATTTTTCCAAAACGGGTTTTTCAATTATTTTTCCGTTAATGAAGTAGGTGAATGCTTAATTGCAACCTGTGACACAAAAATGACATCGATTTCACGAAGGTACGAACAAAAAAATTATTTTTTAATCTTATTTTTTGCCTCCTAGATTCACGTGAACTTCTCAATCCGGGATCATCGATTTTGTTCACGTTTTTCGATCCGCAACTATCAAAGTTGTATCGAACGCAAAAATTTCCTCATTTGCCTTTGGCCTCTGTAATGACGTTGGATCGATGTCAGGTCGATCGAACAAAGAAAAAACGTCAACTCATTTGCTGACGATCGTCTACATAAGAGACAAGGTAGACGAGAGTCGGGAGTCGGAGTAACACAAAAAAAAAAAAAAAACATTAACGCGATCGTTTCGCTTTCGAAAAATAATTTTTATGTTATTTTGGGACTCAAGGTCTGGAGATGTAGTGAGGACTATACGTGGCTCATTGTTCTATTATTGGGAGGAAAAACATTAATACAGACCATTATTTAAAATTATTGCTACGTTGATGTCGGGTTTTAAATCGGAATTAACGAAAAGATCTCTCAGTTGAAGAAGTCAGATAAACAATGTATTAATCGATGAATTTTCCAAAGTTGTTGGGATCACGTTTTTTTGGTAAAAAAGAACGTGAACGTCAAACAGTTCATAAAACCATAATTAAGACGATCTTAATGTGTTGAATAAGTACAAAAGGTTTTAATAAATCCTAAAATTACTTGGTCTTCATCTACTCAAGTTGAAGCTTCAATTACTCAAGTTGGTATTCATCTACAACTACTCAATTTGAACTTAAAGTCAAAATGAATGAACCTCAAAAATATTAGTAAACCTCAAGTAATTAAGTCGACTTTGAAGAATAAAACAAACCTTAAGAGTTTCAATCAGTCTTAAGCTATTAGTTGGATCTTGAAAAATAAAATTGGCTGGAAGAAACTGGGAAAAAAAATTATTTTGTAAAGATTGAGGAAACTAACGCACAAACATTCTGCGCCGTTCATAAAAACATACTGATTATTTCATTTTTTTTCTTCGAAAGTCTCAAAAGGAAGGACATTCCTTCGGACAAGGAAGGAAAAAATTGCGCAGCTTCTTCGACTCATGAAGAACTTTCATTGCGCGTATTTCGGACACGAAATATCTCTTTTGCACGCGATGCTCATGAATATTTTCGAAAACATGAGTCTGCATTAACATTGAATTTGATAAACATTCGCGTATATTAAGGAGGAAAAGAAGACTCGGGCGATATTCCATTTATTGAGAAGGTTGACCGTCCAAAAGCCCTACAATTGATTCATTGAGCATGGAACCTGAAACTCTGAAAACTCTCCAATTAAAACCAATTTAGCAACAGCTGCAGGAGCATTGGCTAATTGTTCAGTATTCCATTTTTACGCGGCTCGTTTTCAGCTACGAAAGTTCGCGACGATGCTTCCAGATCCGGCATTAAAATCTCCGATTTAGTCACGTGACATTTACGCAAGCTCAATCTCAGTGACGTTTCATAAGATACGTCTCCTTCCGATCTTATCATTGTGGCATCAAATGCACACTGAATTGACGTAAATCATCTTCCAATCGAATTAAACGTTATTCAATCCGATAGCACGCGTGAAAAGGCTATTTCGGTACATTCGAAATTTCGCAAAGTTTCTTCTCATCGAAGACCATTTCAGTTATTATATGGATAGTTTTATAGCTGATTAAATCAATAAATAAATGTATATAGATAAACATTATCCACAACCTTGCCAAAACGTATAACATAATGTGATTTTTAACAGATTAGAATTGAATTAAAACACATTTATAAAGCCATACTAAAAAAAAGTTTAATCATTGAAATGTTAATATTATTTTTATCCAAAAATAATAAAAATTCAACAAAAACATCATTTTTGAATACGACAAATGACAATTCTGAAAGAATTCAATTATACGACATTATAATTATACGAATTCTTTTTACGAGGACTGAAAGAAAAAATAAAAACTTCTGAATGCCTCAATACTTTCACGATATTTTAGTATTATTTGCAGGAAATAATGGCGCATTTGTATGCAAATGAGACAGTATTTTTTGATTTTATTTGTTCGAAGAAAAAAATCGACGCTACGGCGAAGAACGAGACACGAATACGTCCTTTCTCGATTAGAATAATTTTGCCTTATAATAACAGCAATAATTAGCCCGCGGGTCAAGTAGATACAATAACGGAGTGGATATCAAGCGTTGACAATGACAATTTTCCTCACTACCGAAAAATAAATGCGAGCACTATTACATATGTGCGGTGACAAAACGCTGATGGTTTATGCCAGAATAGAATAACGGTTCCATTTAATCTGATCACACGAAAAAATATGACACGACAAAACATCACGACGATAAAATATCCCTAGGAAGCCCAGAAACAAACAAACCCAAACAAACATACAAATGCACGCAAACAAACCCAAACAATGATGTTTTGTTTGGGTGGGGTTTTGTCGTGTGATATTATGACATTCTACCAGAATGACACGTGTCGATTACAAACTTTTTATTTTAGTTCGCGAAATTTTCGATTTTTATCGATAGGGGTCTGTGTCAATAGGGACGGTTGTTATTAGTTTCCCTGTGCCCTCGTAAAAGCGCGATAGAATTAAATCCAATGAAACTGTGACTTGCTGATACTTGAAATGCATAAAAGCGGGAGTCACCGTTGTTTCTCTAAGCAACCGGAAACCATACTTTCGTGTAAAAACGAAAGGGAGCGGATCGTAAAACCCCACTGCAACGCGGAGGAACGACAAAGTCTAAAAATAACATGGCCTTCCAAAACTATCGTATCTACGACCCACTCGAAAACCCCATCCGGAAATAATAACGAATGGATCTCTGCTTCGGTTAATTGAACGTAAAAACCTTCAAAGTGAAAAAAAGAACAAACCCTTATGTTCGAAAAGATCCGTGTTTCAATCTCCTGGATAAAGGAGGAAGATCGCGGCAAAATTGTGTGTCGCGGGTCTCGAAACGAATGTGCGTCCGATCAATGCCAAACAAAAAAAGATCTTCAGGGTCAACATACCCCGCTGTTATCCTGCTACGGTCATCACTTGTGACAATCGCCACAAGCCCCGAATGGCAAATACTTTGCAAGAATAAACGATTATTCGTATGTCCGAGAGGTTGTCAAACATGGCGAACTCGAACGAGCGTTCTTTAAGGTGAATTTCAGGTGAGTCCCGAAGTACCTCATCCATAAATACGAGGAAGCACATTTCGGGCATTGACTGAAAGAAGAATCACACGGAAGTGTGACATCAGAGATACCCCTTGCAGGCTTCATCAAATATATACGATAGGATCACGACAGTCAACTGATTGTCTGTCGTGATCCCCCCCACTACGTTTTTTTCGATTCCTTTGAAAGCCGGAAGTGGAAGATATCCTGGTGAAATTTAGATGAAACGTTCTCACGGGGATCATCAAATGTCCATAAACCTTAGAAAAATCGCGGACTTTGTATCGTACTCGATAGGTCAATGGCTATTGCTATAAATGTCAATAAATCCAACAGCTTTGCGATTCAATTCACCTTGCAAGTTTCAAGAAAAAAACGGGTGGCCAAAAAACACCAATTGTCGCTCAAAGGCTGGTGGATGAATTCGAAATGAAGCTATTACTGGTGATCCACAGAATGAATTTTTTCTTTCGGTCGACGAAATAGCATAAAGAGTTTTTTTTTGAAGAATCTGTATCAAGCTACCGAAGAGGCTTTCGGTTGCTTTATACAGATTCATCCTGATCTTCCTTGCTCAAAATCTGCGATGACTCACGCAATCTTCTCAGATCGAATATTCCACTCGATCTTTGGCTCGTACGTTGTATCCCATGTTACGTATCAAAGCCTCACGCAGGGGACCTTCGTATCTCGTCGGCCTTTCATTCTCTTCGTTGCCTCAAGCGACAATTCGCGAGGATTTATATCAAAGCGACTTTTTGATCAAATATTCAAATCCGTTGCATGGATGACCCATAACACCGTGTTTTAAATTATTTTCCAAATTACTTATCGCGTTGTGTAATTATTTAATATTTTTGTTTATTGAAAAATTCCAATATATTATCATCGTTGTTGTTGGTGTGGTTGTTATTATTATTACTGTCATTATTGGTATTATCATTTACATTATGAAATGACAGACAACAAAATCTATTATAAGCGTTTTTTATAAATGAAAAAAAAAATATATATCTATTCAACGATGAACATTGGTGATCAGTCAAAAAGATTTTGACGGCATTCATTGATGCTGCCGGAGCGATACGCAAATATTTCGTAACGCTGTTGCAATTAACTGTTTGCCTGTTTGCAATTAATTAATTGACGAACAATTTAAACGAAATTTTTCATAAAGATTTAGTATTCAATTTTTATCCCAATTTGATGAGAGTTTATTGACTGTTACTTTACGAATTGGCATTAAAGCAATGAGGAACAAAAAACATCACGTTGCTAATGACTCGATGAAGCGAGACAATTGGCAATTAAAATTTATAAATTCAAACCAATTTTGCAACTGAGGTTCTCAAACTATTTTTGAGTTTTGGTCTTATTCTTATTATTTTTTCTTCTATTGCGAATTTTGTATTGCGAAAAATAGGAGCAAGATGAACTTTAAGTTGTTAGTATTACTAGCTCGACGTGAAAGTGTGATAAAAAGAAGGAAGCCGATTTCACGTTGAAGAGAAAATACGATTTCGAATAATCGATTTTTGTTTACACAATATACACCTCGATATTACCAACATGTATGTAATCTTATGAACGATAATTAGCGCGTAGAAAACGGTAAAATGGTTTTTGTGCAGTTGATTTTACTACTTGCAATCGTACTTGCAATCGTTGCGATTGCAAAAAAAAATTGTCGGATAACGAGCTTTGAAAAAAAATGTATAGTCGAGATTAACGACTTCACTCTACAACGGCTGGATAACCGAGATATATGACGAGGAGGGAGAGAAAATAGAGATGAGAAAAAAATGACAGGAAAGAGAGGGAAAAAGAGTTTCCGACCATTTTATTGTGGAATGGGACCATTCCACGATCATTACCTTGATGCATTTTCTATCCAGTGAATGAGTAAATTGAAACGTTCCATTCATCGATACATTCTCGGAATCGATAAAAATGTCTAGCCTATGAAAAACAAAAAATTGGTTGCGTGGAGAACTTCCAAAAGTTGAAATACATCCCAATTCAAATACCTGTCTAACGCTAGAAAATAATGAAAAATGCAATTGCTGATGTAACGTGGCAGTGTTTGTTCGATGTTCCTTCAATACATGAAAGTTTACGTAGGCAATCTACCGGCGCGAGACTACTCCAGACGATTTTTTTTTTTTGCTATTATTCTTGTGCGTCATTTCGTTTGCGGAAAAATCTTTACGTGATCATCGAGAGCGATCAATCGGCACTGAGAGGCCTTGAAATAATTATTATGGGAGTAATACACGAACGTAAAAAAGAATCGCGGAGACTTTATATCGACTCTCTTGGAATCTTTTACTGGAAGATTGTTGTTCCTCGTCACACTCGAGTCTCAATCTATTTCATATTAGCTGAAATCAAAGCTCGCACAGCTCCGTCAAGTATGATCAGGCTTCCGCTAAACAATAACATCAACTATAACTTATTTGCATTCTCATCGAAATCGAGAGTGAAACGATATCCACGCACTCTTTCCACACTAACCCTGCAAGTGGACAACCTACGTGAGTGATAAACTAACACAAAAAGTACCTTGATGTTTGATGAAAAGCAATAGAACGTCTGAAAATAGAGTTGCGGCATAAATGTATTATTTTTGTTCATAATGGACGTTAGATGAACCAATGGGTCAACACCGGATGCTCTGAGCAAGGACTTTTCTTTCTCACACTCTCCCCCACCTAATCCTTCCGTGAAACCCGGACATGTTCCAGGTATATAAGAAATCGTTTCTTCGTCGCGATCGCACAATATTTTTCTTAACAATTATCTTTATTAGAAGAAACGCCAGTTATACGTTGGGCAACTTTTTTGTCGCAGTGAAATATCAAGGAACCTTATATCACTATAGATGTTAACAAATCAAAAACCGGAGATAGAACGGAAGAAAGAGAATTCATTATACAATATACTTTTATGGCTCGCACGTAAGGGCGACTAGTACAAACATAACCGAAAGCAGGTGAGATTTTCGTTTTCCAGCTGCCGGAGGTCAACATTCTCCGGGAATTTGATCGGTGAGAAAAGACTGAAAAAGACTTTCACATTTTCAATAAAGTTGGCAATTAGGAAAGTGCGAAAATGGTCTGTTAAACGATCGTAGCCAGGGAGTGTCCTGAATTATTCACTCGGGAAACCGAAAAGAAGGTGAAGGTGAGGGAAACGAAACAAAATCACGAACCGAGGCAAGAAATATTCGATACCTTCGATCGCCAGAGATCTCGGTAATATCTCAAGGGAATGACGAACACGTTGGAAACTTTTGACGCGGCACCCAGTTAAGTCGGTAATGACAATTTTGGGATTTTGCGCTGCGAGTAACTACCGACGGAT